>JBAMHW010000012.1:5283436-5297379 GCA_037177495.1 Rhadinocentrus ornatus
AGCTCTTAGATCCAAAGATTCTGGTCAACTAGTCCAGACCAGAGTCCAGACTAAACATGGAGAAGCAGCATTTAGCTTTTATGCTGCAAAAAAGTGGAACAAACTGCCAGTGGAGATTAAACTTTCACCACATGTAGACATTTTTAAATCCAGGTAAAAAACATTTCTTTTTTCATGCAGCTATGCATGAATTCTGCACGGTAACTTTTTAACTTCTCTCTTTAATCATTTTAATATATTTATGATTTTATTGTAATTCTTGCTGGTTTTTTCTGCCTTTTACTATTTCTTAATATCTGTAATGCTTTTGTTTTATTTAGAGCACTTTGAATTGTCCTGTACATGAAATGTGCTATACAAATAAACTGCCTTGCCTTGCCTAGCCTAAGGCTAGGTTTCAATCACTAGTCCTTCCAAGATGGCGCTACACAAGTAGCAGCCTGTTGCAGCAGCTGTCCACATTTGCGTTTTTGTATGTGTTATTTTTGTTTACTTATTGTTATCCATTTTTACATCCCGTGCATCCTTGCAGTTGCCTTTAACAGTTTTACTAACTGGACCGCCCCTGTTAACTTAAAGCTATGCGTAGACACAACACTGCTACACACCTGATCTACATATGCAACCAGCCCATCGCACTCAAGTCATCGTCTCTTGATGTTGCTGAGAAACTGGGCTGCAGAGAGGTAGTGAAACGGAGGATGACGTGAAGGAGGAAGCATCATAGGGAATGTAAGGTTCTGAATACCGGCTTGGGCTCATTTGATGCCCATCATTCCCTACTCTCGGACCCTCTTTTCAGAAAGAATGGTGTTCTAGCCCAGTGCTCCTGCCACCAGGCATGCCTTGGTGTGTGCTTACACACATCAGCCCACCATCACATAACACACATAATGATGCTTCTGCTGGCAATAAATTATTTATTTCATTTTCTCATTAAGATTTTCATCTACTGGGATACATGTCCAAGCTGTTGCACATTACTGATGCACTGACACTTTGTTGTATGATTGGTTTTAAAGGTGGTTATTGCAAAAACTGAGGTCTGTCAAACTAAATGACCCTGTAGGGTTAAATAAAGTTGACTTTGACTTGTGACAACCAGCAGTGCTGTCATCATTCAACTGATTTGACAACATTGGCTTGATGTCTATAAGCACATGTTAATACGGGGCTAAGTCACTTCCGTTTGGAGAAACAATGGTGGGTTAATGAGGTCTTTTTTTTTGCTCATCAAAAATGTATAAAGGGCTCAAGACTAATTACTTTGTCTTATGGGGTAAAAATCCTGCTTCATACATGTTAAGTTCTTCTTTTGAGCAATTTCCAATAATGAAAAACAAAAGTGACTTCAAGGAGACAACTCTCTGGAATCATAATAAACAACCTACAACAGAAAAAAAGAAAAGAAAAAAGAATTCCAGATATTTGCTTGTGAAACAAAACTTAAAAAAAAAAAAAATAGCTCTGGATATTTTAGAAAATAGCTAAGTCAACCACATGGTATTTTCTGATAGGAAGCAATCTAAATCTCCCTGATGAGCAACTGTTTACTGAGAAACTGTTTTGTGAGAAAGTTAACTAAAAGGAATGATGGCTCTTTAAGGAAGTGGCTTGTCCTGTGCCTGAGCCAGAAACACGAAGCAGACAATGTGAGGAGGAAGAGAGAGGATGAGGGCTTTCTCATGCTAATAACACTTCCACCCCCATTCAGTCTGGCCTCCACCTATTGCTGTTCCAGACTCGCTGTCACTCAGGCCTCTGTGCAGACATCAGGATCTGATCAGTTTCTTACAGAAATACAGAGACTAGAGGGCTGTTGTTCACACACTGTGCATGTAATGTAATACATTAACATACACATTCAACTTTATTCAAATGATAATCTGCTATTCACATGCCTGGCTGAATAGAGCAAAGAAGGTGGCTGGTCTTTGGATGCATTAAAAAGAGAATAACTTGCTAAAAATGTGGAGCTGTCAGTCAATTTTGAACAACTTTGGTAAAGAAAAATTATGCTTATGTAATGATATAACTGGTCTAAACAGTTAAACAATGATACACTCAACTTGTGTAGCAATGCAAATTACACGATAATATATTTAGATTAACTGCTGAAGAGAAAGTTAGCTGGAAGTCCTGGAGGTCTAAAGCAAACAGCGATCAGTATTACAATCACAAAAACTGAAACTTCATGAAGAGGAAAAGTGTCATCAGTGAAGTCCTGGACCTAAGTTTAAAATGTGGTTTAGGAAGAGAAAGGAACATCACTCATTTCCTGTGGTTGATTGTATATACCAATGTGACTTTTCTCACATTGTATACAATGTTTTGTCCAGGGATCATTTATTTTTACTATCTCCTTACTTCTGTGCCATTGTTTTTTGGGTTTGAGGGTTTTTAGATAGAGTGCAAAGCATTTTGGCAAAATAGTCCAACTAACAAAAGGTATGTAAAATAGAACCCAATCTGACATTTAAAAACATTCTGTGATATTTTATAAGTGCTCTTATGCTGCATGACATTTAAGTGAAGCCTTGTGCATATAAATTCAAAGCAATTCACCCAGTAGTGTGCAAAACAAACTTCAAACTCACAGTCTAATCCATTAGTGCATTAATGTCAGGAAAACATTTTAGAATCTTATAGTCATATTTTGCATGTAATGACAATAAATAGCTTTCAGTGCATTCTATGACTTTATGACATGGACTTTAATGTTTAAGCACCTGTATCAGGTGTTAGACTGAGCTCCCACAAAGACCTGTGGTGAATCTTAACTGTGGCTCTGGATGGTTGCTGAATGGTGGCCACATCTCTCTTCAGGTTAGGTAACACACAGGGAGGACTTGCACTCCATAAAGCTGTGTTTACAAAATATTGCAACAGTAATTGTGTTTCAATCCTTAAGTAACTCAGGATTGGATAAAAAAAAGACTACCTCCCTTAAACATACATTAGATGATGTAAAATCAAAATGAATTACTCATACAGTTAACCTGCTTGTTGGGTAACTAGTCTGTCAGCATTTATTGAGAATTGCTTCATGTAGTTAACAACTTCCTGTATAAATATGTAAGTTTCATAGAAGATGTGAATCAACCAAATGGGAGACCTTAAACTGTTGGCACAGTAAACAGGGTACCTGAGGCTGCTCTTTCATTTTCATTGGTTCAGTCAATATTCTCCCAATTCTGCCGATCAGCATTGTTTTAGGCTCTTTAATCATCCAATAGGATTGATTTTACACCTGTCAATTAAAATCACACCCTTGGTGATCAAATGCGCAAGCGCAATTGTCACAGCTCTAAATGGATGATAAACAAACCGATGAAAGCAAATTAACCTAAAGAGAAAATTCCAGCTTTGGAACAATATAAAGAACTTCGGGTCATTTCTTTTTGAAAATCCTTTCACACAGGGTTCAATTTGAGAATTAAGGAGGATAAATGAGCTTGACCCACACCAACCAAGCAGGTTAGTGATCCAGGATGGAGCAAGGCTTGAGGCTTCATTAATGGAATGAGAATCAGATTGTTATTTTAAACAAGCTTTTCTGTATGAGGAAAGTTCCCATCAGCATACATCTAAAGGGAAATGATAGCAAAGCTAAAAAGCAAAGTACAGTAAATAGCTACCGTCAGCCTGTGAAAATCAAAATCAACACCCCTGTTTTTTTCCAAAGCTTTCCACTGTAAGCACATAAAGAGAGGGGAAAGTGAGCCCACCCTTCATTAAAACACCAGCTGCACACATACAAACAAGGAAAATGGCAGCAGTTCAACTGAGCCCTCTTCCCTTGGTGGAGAAGTGGAGAGAAAACAAAACCAAATGTTGCCTTGAAAAAAGAAAAATCAAACATGCTTTCCATAATAAGAGTTTCTCATTCTACAGCCGAGTCCTATCTAAGAGCGTGCATGCTAATGTGACGTACTCCCCTTGCATGATGGAATCCATATGTTTCCTTACTAGCACAGACTAGCAAGGAAATCCCTCTCGTCCTCCAGGGATGTGCAGAGAGAACTGACTTGCACAACTGCTGCTGAATAAGCACGAAGATGGGGCAGAAATAATGAGCAGGCACAGAAGAAAAGCCCTCCCTGGGAATCACAGACAAACAGAGGCAGGGAGTCTGTTTTTCAAGAGTAGCTCACCCCCTCAACCCTTTGCTAAGCAAAACCTCAAATAGTCTGAAGGATCAAATTGCTTAGCTTCCTTTGTTGTGCTTGAACCGTAGACAAGGCTTCCCACTTTTGGCCTACTTGTTTCTCTAAAGCAACTGGACGGTAACGAATGACAGGAAAGGAGCTGGTGGAGAGAAGTTTGTTTGTGTATCAGAGCTGCCTGGGTGTGTGATCATGCCTTGTGGAGCCTTGCGTGACTTACTAGCTGATAGTGTTTATATGTGGAAAGATACTGAGGTTGTTACTTGCAAAATTATTTATTGCAAAATGTCTCTTTATCCTTGATGCAGCAGTCTATAATTATCTCCGTTTTCCAAATTCACCAACCAATCTTTCAGGTTTACTATACTACACTGCCTGTTGAATAAGCACACATGGAAACAAAGGGTTAACACACAGGGACTGATAAAAATCAGCTGCTTCCAGAGCAGATGTGCTCTCAGTCAATTTACATGCAAACAAACACCAAGCTAACAGAAATTAGTCCAATAAACTAGTAAATTTAATTTGATGACCTCTAAACTGTTGCTTTGAAGCTCTGGGTGAATAGAGGGCTTGGGCGGACAACCTAGAATTCTAGGATGATCCTCAAGGTAGCAACAAATTGAATTATGTCGGATCACACTATGTTAATGTTTTATAAATATGTTGGTGACCGTTTTTAAAAGGATAATTCAAATCAAATTTTATTTATATGGCACTTTTCATACACAAGGTAACACAAAGTGCTGTACATAATAAAAACAAATCATCCATATTAAAAACAAATTTTAAAAGCCTTCACACATTGAAGAATAAAAACTAAAAAAAGCTCAATCGTACACAAACTCACACAAACCAAGCACATGCACACTCACCCCCACCCTCCCATACCCCAATCTGTACAACATGAACTCTCGTCTATAATAATTGTCTCTAAAGAGGTAATGAAATTAAAACATCTGGCTTGACGCTGCTGTGAGGAAACGATATCTTGGGGATCCTGTCACACCGGAAGCCAGGCCACTCATGACCACAAAGGGTGCCACCACCAGAACCACCCAGGTGAGGACAGGTGGGGGTCGACACTACAGCCACATGGCTGCAGTGCCGGATCCCCAGCCACCCAGACAAGGGTAGTCGCCGTGGCAACAACCTTTAAAAGTTGTTGTCAGTCAGAGCAGGCAGGGGCACCGGTGTGAAAGATCCCCAGGAGGAAACACTGGAGTTAAACAGTAAAAATAAGAATAAATGCACTTACAATACACAAACAATAAGAACTGATAAAAGAAAGACGATACAAATAAAGGGATTCAGGAAAAATATAATAAAATAAGACAAAACCACTTATTAAATGAAGCAATAAAACAATAAAAAGTTTAAAAAAATAAAACAAAAAGCTATATAAATAAGTTAAATAAGCAAAAATAAATAAATAAATAAATAAAAATGAGCTATAAGCTAAACTAAAAACAAAAGTCTTGAGCCTGCTTTTAAAGACAAACAGTCTCTGCAGCCCTGAGGTTCTCTGGCAGGCCGTTCCACAGTCGAGGCCCACAGTGGTGGAACGAGGCCTCACCATAAGCCTTGGCTCTGACTTTGGGAACAACCAAGAGGCCAGTACCAGAGGACCTCAGGTCCACAAGGGTTCATAAACCAAAAGCAGGTCTGACAAGTAAAAAGGCCCAGGACCATTAAGACATTTATAAACAAATAAAAGAACCTTAAAATCAATCCTGAAACGCACAGGGAGTTAATGCAGCGATTTTAAAACTAGTCTAATGTGTACCCTCCCTCTGGTCCTCATAATTGATAGTAATGCTCTTATTCATCACATTTTTTAATGGACATTTTTTTAAAACATCTGCCATGATGAGTATCCATGGCAATGGAAGAGTTGTTTTCCAGCAGAATCAAGTGAGTGAGCTCTTCAAAATCAAATTATTGAGCAAAAGAACACAGCAAGTCACACACAAGTTGGAGAGAAACAAATAGGATTCGGGGCCGTAGCAAGGCAGAGAGAAAAGCGAAGGAAATTTAAAGCATTTATTCCAACTGTTCTTGATTGGAAATGTGAGGTTGCTAGCCAACAAATGGATGAGCACAAAGCACTTACAAGGACCGCTCGAGAAGACCGAGACATCAAAGTAAGTAGAAAAAGCAACAGAGGAGGTATTGCAGTACTTCTCAAGACAAGAGAACATCTAGACCGGGATCATCTAACTGTCAAGATGGACAAAAACTTACCCACTGAGGTTCCATGTGTACTTTTAGTAGCAGTTTATTTTTTACTTGCTGCCCTGCAGATGCTGCCTGTGACATCATCAGATGCATCGTTGCTAGGCTACAAACACACCATCCTAAAGCAGTCATGGCATTACTGCAAATTTCAACGTCTCCCTCTCTGCTACACTTCCATTTTTCGTCAGATGTTGGAATGATTTTATGGCAACATGAAACATTCTTACAGCTCCTCTGCGCTGCCTCTTTCAGCGAGACCCGACCATAATCTGGTTCTTCCCCCCTCAATCTCCACACCCATCGTTCTCAGCAACCAGTTATCAAAGAGACAAAAAACTGATCTGATTATGTTGAAGATACTCTTAAAGGGTGCTCTGAGATTACAGACTGGAACGTCGTCTGTTAACCAGATGGAGATAACATCAATGTCATGACAACAGAATATATCAACTTCTGTAGAACAGTTTCATCCCCACAAGAACAGTGAGGTGCTTTTCCAATAACAAGGATCACTGGATCACCTGTGACCTGAAAAAGCTGCCAAAACATAAAAAGAGTAGAACGTCAGCTCCAGCAGAATAACATGAGGGATGTGTGGTCAGGAATGAAAAGATTACCTGCTTCAAGTTAATATCAGACTGATGGAAGTCTGGACAAAGCTAATGAAATGAACATAAAAAAAAGGGGGAAAAAAGTTCCATGGAAAACATCATTCTTTGTTCTGGTACCTAAAATTCTCCCCCATCTGCCCTAAATGACAACAGACCAGTTGCCCTACTATTCCACATCATGAAAGTATACTTGATAGACTTTTAATGCCTCACTAAATTAGCAAGTGAACACCTTTCAGGACCCATTACAGTTTACTTATTGTAATGGGCTTGGGATCGACATGATCATCCACCAAATTCAGTGAGCCCACTCATCTGAACAAATCAGGCAGCACTTTGAGGATCGTGTTCTCAAGTGCTTTTAACACAACTCGGCCTGAACTGTTGTGTGAAAAGCTCCAGAAAATACAGGTGGGTGCCTCCAGAACTACCGGGAATTATGACTTTTTTTTCATGTCTGAAAAGGTGAACTGGAGCATCACTTTAATAGCAAATATCACAAAACTATAAGGCTCAGTTGATTTTATTTTCCAAACTGGACAGTAAAACAGAATATCTCTGGGTTTTGAACTGAACAAAAAAAAAAAAATGATTATGCAGCCAAGAGATTGAAAAATTTGATTTGTGCTACATTAAAATAATTAGCTCCTGGCCTGATGCTGGCTGGGGTCCTGGTAGTAGCTTTGATGTGCAAAGATGTCTAAAAATCAAAGGGCACCCAACAAAGAAATAGGAATGAGCTGTCAAATTTTTTCTGCCTCGCCTGGACGACCATCGGGTCTTAGTTAGAAATTGCTGTTAAGGCTGGAAGTGTGGCCTTGGCAATGTGAGCCAGCACTGGAATGAACAATGTTCAGGGGTAATGAGCGGCAGAAAGGCTTTGTAAACAAGAATATGAGTAGTGTAAGTGGACAGGGAATGCATTTGATAACAAGCACACAACAAGAATCAGCACAATAAAAAAGAATTATAAATTGCTAGTGCGAGACAAAGTGGATAAAACAGGCCTGGTTTCTTATCATTTACAGTATTTTCGAGAGTTTAAACTCTCATGGGAAAAGCTGGCACACCCAGAAGGAAAAGCAGCTGTAGCTGTTTTACAGTTTGTGGTAGGAGCTGATGTAATATTTCAACATGGCACAACATGACCGAGTATGAAAAAAACCTGAAGATTTACTTGTTGATCAAAACAGCTGCATTAAGCTTAATAAACTTTCAGCAATATCAAAGCGACGCATGCAGTGTGACACAAATATCTCAGTGCATCAGAGTGATTAACTTCAAATGATCAGGCCAGAAACAAAACATGAAGATAATAATGTAAAATATTATTGCAACAAAGGCAGCGAAGACAAAATGTCCAGTGATACTTTATCTTGTTGATGGAAACTAGGCTTGTGTCTGGTCTGATATGAAATCCAACAGTGAGTGCAGTAAAATATGTATTCTTTATTTAACTATTGATTTATTTTTAAATATATAATTAGACAGAAGGTTATGTTGATGGAGGAGCTTCCTCGGTGAAAACAAGTCTGGACTAAAGTTCAATCATCAGTGTGTTGGATCTGGCAGCAGCTAACACTGCAACCTAACAGGAAAAGCACCATTTTTCCTGGCTGCCAAAAGGACATGATCTTAACATTTTTAGAGTCTGCAGAATTATATAATATTTAAGAAATTCTACTTGAAAAATAGGGTAGAATACCAGTAGCCAGTACTGGTGGAACTGTAATGCCTTCTATGTCATGACATGTGAAGACCACTTCTCATACAAGGAAAACAGAGTAGGATCAAATGAAAGCCCTTCAGTGAACAGATTTTCTGCAGAGTGCAATACATTAAACTCAGCTTCAGTAAGAAAAACCGATGGGAAAAAGAAGAAAAAGAAATAACCTCACTGGCATTGATATTACTAGGTAGATGATACTGATGAGAACGGGCTGGTTAATGGGCTGCGATGGGCTGCTGAGCAGTAATTCTGTCATAAAATTTCACCACAGTAAAATTAGTGTAAAATTCCATAATAAAAATATAGTTTATACCTCTGCTTTAATTAAATGGTCTTCTGTTTTGTTTTGCTTTTTAATGTTCACTAAAAGATGTTAGAATGCTTAATAACATTTCAGCTTGTTGTCAGTCTGAGGGACTTAAACCTGGGTCTTCAAGCCCTAAGTCCACTTCTTTTACCTCAAGGCTAACACTTTATTTATACTATATAAGAGTATAAGTAAAATCATAGTAAAATAGATACATACAAAGTAAACTGACATAGTATTAACAAAATTAAAGTTAAATTTAGCCATTTAACTACTTTAAAAAAATACATTTGAATAATATTGTGATAAATTTGAAAATGTATTGCAAAAGTATTTTTATGTAAGTGAAATTGTATTTCCTGGAAATATAATTCAGCCTTTTCAAGGATACAAGGATGGAAATTCTCTGTATTTTCACACTTCAGGTTTTCATTTTATTTGACATTAGACATTTAAATTTTCAGGCCATTTCTGTAATATTATTAGTATTTACTCATATTTTATAAATAGAAAAAAAACTTGCAAATTAAGTTATTTTTTTGTTTTGTTTTTTTACAGTGCATGAGTAAAATTAAGTTCACTACAAAGCTTGGCATGCTAACTAAACATACAAATAAATATTAAGACAAAACAGATGGAATATGGACACAAACAAAACATTGAAATAAGAGAATTCCTAAACTCAGCACCGATGTCTTTGTGCTACAGTAATACAGTGTATCGTCTCTTTTACACTGCTGTGAGTCAGCTATTGATTGGCTCTGTGTTCCACTATAGTGAAACAGGAGAAGGTGCTGAAAAGCTGAAAAGTGTTAAGTACAATAGCAGGCAGGCTTGCAGCGCTGCAGGAAGACACACAAAGTGTCTCTGTCATCTCTGAAATCATGCACTTGGACTGATGGACCATGACAGAGGTGGGAACACAATGAGTGTGATCTCACCCACAGTTTGCTCTCCTCTGGATTTTATTTATTAATTTTTTGTGCATTTTTTATGAGTTGTTCATTTTGGTTTATGTTGCCCAGTGACAAAACCAAGTCACATGGTGTGAGCTCATATAACACTGTTTAATCATGCTGTTTCCTTTTCTTGCCCCCCCAGGACTGAACAAGCTGTAAACACAACACTGACATATGATAAGGCAGCATTGTAAGAATTTACATGTCCTGCAACAAGTAATATTCACTCTCTTTTACTCAAAGTTTTGTCTTTTGTAGCTACATGCAATAATACCTGGATATTTAGCTGGTAAATGCTCCTTTGCATTTATCAAAACAAGCTTTAAGATTAGCAATCGAGTAATGTACATTTCTAAAACTAAGTCATTTAAAACATGCCCCTGCTGTGACAGTGAACTACAAGAGTAAATATTGAGCTAACTGTTACAAAGAAGCTCTGTGAAGCAAAAGCAAGCAGGAGATTTTAGACACTATAGTCTAATCACTATGAAACATAATTTCACTTTTTAATTTTCCCTCTACAAAAACAAAAGTTTTGATGGATAAGGAACACCAAAGTCTTCACTTAGTTGTGTCTATGTATGCTTCTCCACGCTCTACTACCAGCAGTAATAAAATACCATTATCTAGAATACTGGCTTGAATTTACCTACTGATGCCATGCTTTATTATAGCATCCCAGCGTGCCCTATTGTTTATACAGGCAAAAAACATCTACTGTAACCAATGCTGCTTCCTCACGTGTGTGTAAAATCTCTTCCACGGTACACTGACATACACTGTGGACAGGCGAGGTGCTGTAATCCGCTGTGGATCTGGCTTCTTGTCAGCTTTGTGGCAAAGCAGCTTTTATGTTGGACAAAGATTGGCAGATGAGATCAGTTATCAAGAGTGGTATGCTTGACATGCGTCCCTTTAAAACCAAATTATTCCACACGTCAACTCTGGATAGGAGAACAGAGTTAACAGAATTAAGATCATGATAAAGATAGATCATTTTAATCAACTCTTCATGTTAAGGTTTACAGTTCCTGGTGAGAAGAATAAACAGGAATACAGTTTAATGATGTCAAATATGATGTTTTCACTAGTATTCTGCTTCTAGCAAAATAAAGATTATCTAAGAAGAGTTGCTCTGAGGAAACAGATATAAAGCTAAAGGAAGAATAAAATAGCAACCAAAGACAGACAGCTTTAAATTAAAAAAAACTAAAAACTTTCCAATCTTAAAATTCCGCTATTCTAACTCGTTTTGAATACACAGACACAGCATCCTGGGGCTGAGAAACCAAACTACACAGCTTTTTTTCAGCCTAAAGCATCATGTGCCAACTGCGTTTCGCATCGTCACACGCCAGCAACTGGATGCCAACCCATTGGTGTTTTAAACGTGCGCATTGGCTGAATATGCAAAAACACCTACAAGGACATTACCGGATGAACCGAGGATAAGGATCAGAGGAAGCAACAGAGCAAGAAATAAAACACGAGTCAGACTTTTGCTGGTTGGAGAGAGCTCAGAAAAGAGACAGGTTGCAGAGGATGTCAAATTAGTCTACGATAGGTGGTGCAAAAGCGTGAAAGGTATTTCTTTAAATGATGAAATGATGACATATTTTAATACTGATTTCTAAAATGTGCCCTGCCAGAGGACTGCAGATGTAAATTAGCCTAAGGCTAACTCTGGTACAATGCATCAAATGGTAACATTTGTGTTTTAAATTGTAAATTGCCCCTTATAAATATAAATAAATAAACACTAGCCATGTTAAACAACTGTAAAACTGTTCAGTGTACTCACTCACATAAATGAAACCTTTCCACATACAATGATGCCAGCAAGTTGTTAATTAGTTTGGTGCCTTTTAATAATACTGGGAATCAGGGCTCGATTAATGGAAAAATGATAATCAGGATTATTTTGATTAAAATTGAGATCTCGATTATCTAACATGATTAGAAAAAACAAAAGAGCCTTTAATTGAAATATTTTTTTTCATTTTAATGCGTTGTCTGTGGTAATACAGACTAGTTTCTTTCCACCAGGTCCCAGTAGCTATTGTTTGTCTCAGACCAGCAGCAGCTATGTTCTAACAGGTGTGATCTGGAATAAATGAGATTGGAGACGTTTCGTTTTCACGTTGAAATCTGCGTCATATACGGCTCTATGGTGCGGCTTGACCACAGGTCCGTAGCGGTGGCGAAACATTAGACTGTAGCCACGTCCTTCAGGGAGAGACACGCGATTAAAATAGTGACAAGATGGCAGTGATGCCGTTTGTCCAAAGTGAAATAAGTTTCTTAAATCCCGGGTTGCTGTTCACTGTGTTAACTGAGCGCTGGTCTTAGGCGAGAAAACAAGTTATGTTTGTATAACGATTGTTATTTTTTCCGTCTTTGGGAGCTGGTGGATTATTTAGTCACGACTCACAAAAATTGTACATTTTTCTTTTTCCTTATGTCGCGTCGTAATGAACGTCTACATGAACAAACGCAACATTTCACATGCACGAATGTCGCCTGGCGCTTGGCTTGAGGAGGGCAGCGATTTCCACCTCATCGCGCAAGTTACACAGAAAATGATGGAGAAGGAGCGACGTCGCCTCCCGTGTGTCAAGCCCATAACTTGAGGTGTTTGCATCTGGAGTTGAATTAAACCAAAGCGGCTGGGACTGTGTGAGGAGTCTGCAACAGAGCGCAGCAACGCCAGTGGCGCTCGATTTGTAACAGAAAACAGCACAAGAGTAAACTGCGAAGGACCAAAATAATTGGACCGTTTACTTTTAATGATCGTTGAAAACCCAGATCGTAATTGTGATTGAAATTCGATTAATCGCACAGCCCAACTGGGAATGACTTTGACTTATCAGTTTTAACCCTCACTAAAACTGAAAAATGTCAAATCTTGGCAACGGTTGTGCATTTTCCTTTTACAATGGGAGATGAATATTTAATAGGGATTAAAAATGAAGAGGAAGAAAAACCATCCCTGCATTGCTGCCAAATTGCTTGGCACTTTAGGGGGAAAAACCTAGAGACAGATTAAGAGTGAGAGGAAGAACAGTCAAACTGTGATAAAGGGAAACAGTTCAGCTTAAAAGGACTCTAAATGTCATATTCTACTGGTGACTGAGAGAAGGCTCTGCTGATTTTCATTAAATGGTCTTTCAAATCGTTAGAAGCTATTACAAACTAGCAAGAACATTTTCCACTGACAATATACCCTTCTGAAAATTTGGGTCATGCTTTGTTTCCATCCACATCCCATAAATTGAAAAAAAAAACAACAAGAAGTTTTTGTTTTTGTGCAACGTGTCCCTTTAAATGTGCCTGTTCACTTCAATTACAGTCCTGCTTCTCTACTTAATTAAATTGTCTTTGGCTCACAGGGGATGAATAAAGTCCCGCACACCATCTTCTGTTGTCACTGTCCAAATTTACCTCAGTATTGTCCTTGTAGAGCTGCAGCTGATACAGCTCTGAGCTATTCTTCTGCATCTGACATTTGTTGGGCGTTTATATGCTGAACACAGATGACAGATCAGATAAAAACAGAACAGAAACTACATACTGCTGACAAATTCTAAAGGAAAGAACTTTCAATGCTTCACAAACAGGATGCAACAGATGATTTCAGCATGATTAAATTTAAATGTGTTATTCACTGGGGGTTTTACTCAGAAAATGTTAATACTTATCAGGCAAAGTTTCTGCATTATCCAAATATTTTGGACTGCTGCAATATTCCTAAATCAGAAACATGTCTTTATCCTCTTCTTGAGGCCATTTTTTTCTGCATACAGTCCAAAATGACATACCCAAATTAAACTAACCTTGGTCTCAAGAGAAAGCAAAGATACAGTGAGGAAAATAAGTATTTGAACACCCTGCTATTTTGCAAGTTCTCTCACTTAGAAATCTTCGAGGGGTCTG
>JBAMHW010000012.1:5297479-5315269 GCA_037177495.1 Rhadinocentrus ornatus
CACAGTGGACATGCACCTACGATGAAAATTTCAGACCCCTCGAAGATTTCTAAGTGGGAGAACTTGCAAAATAGCAGAGTCTTCAAATACTTATTTTGTTCACTGTTTATGAGATTACAACAGAATAGGGCTGGACGATATGGACAAAACTTGTATCACGATATATTTCTTAATTTCGGTCGATACGATATAATTCCGATATCAATATGAACAAAAAAAACCTCAGAAAAACTGCCAAAAATGCCCACAATAGATGCTGTAAAACTAAAAACATTTTACTTGTATTTAGCAAGGCTAAATTAGCCTTCAAAGGAAGAAATTTGAAAAACACCATCAAAGGTCAAATAAAACTTTTACCATTCTCAATAATAATAGCTTTAACTTTAAACTACAACTTAGGCTTATAATGTTATTCTTATAGATTTAAACAAAGGTGCTTAAATTAGGCTAAAAAATAAAAGTCCTCAGATTTGCTTGAAAAAAACAGAAAAAAAAAGAGTGAGCAACAATTGGCAAAACTCAGCATACTCTATGAGTGGAAATGCTTCAGATGCACTTTTGCCTGATCAGCAAAAAATAAAACTACATTCTTCTGTCAATATTTTATTTTTTAGTTTAACTTTATATGGTGTCATTTGTTTTTTAATTAGGAGTCTGGAACATGTTAACACTTTTTAAATACTTTTGTCCACACTCTTCATTAATAGACAATAATATCTGAAGGTAAGCCAGCGGGATCAGCCAACAGCAGTCTTTTACGTTTCATATTAAGCCTGGTGGTGAAACAGAGCTGATCTCTTGCTCAGAAGCAGCTGAGAGCTGCGTCAAGACCAGCCGACAGCTCACTCCCCCGCCCATCCAGAAAACTCTCCTACGCACATGCGTGTTGTTGTCAGGAGCGACAGGATGCAGGTAGCTATCTTGCAAGTTTACAAGCGTTAAGAGATAGAAGTAAATGCCAGACATTCAAGTCATCTGGATCCAGTTTCTTATCAGAACTGCATTCAGCTTCTATGCGCCACATGTCTGGAACAAACTCCCAGAAAGCATCAGATCAGCTGAAACACTCGGTTTATTTAAATCAAAATTAAATACCCACCAGCTACTCTGCTGCATTTTAGTAGCTTTAATAAAAAAAAATTTTAAAAGTTCAAATCTGCATCTGTTTCATTTAGGCTTGAATTTTGAAACTTGATCATGTTTTAATATTGTCTTTATCCAATGTTCTCTCTTTTTCCTGTCTCTATTGTTTAAATGTTAAATTATGCTTCTTGTATTCTGTAAAGCACTTTGAATCAACCTGTGTTGATTGTGCTACAAAAACTTTTGTAGAACCTTGGAATTGACAACAATGACGAGGAGACTGATTGTTTAGCTGTGTGTGTTTCCCGATGGACATGAAGCTCTTAGTACACCAGAGCAGGAAACTCCTCCAGCTGCTCTTTTGAGCTGACGTTATTATTAAAGAAGATATTCCTGTCCGTTTTATAGGTGGTTGATGAAACTATTTTCAACGTACGCTCTCCATCTGCTGATGCTAGTGCGACTCAGCACCACTCTTCTAGAGTGATGAAGAGATTGATGTTAAGGGGTTGGGGTGCCCCCGTAATATAATGGTGGGGGAAACAATGGTTTTATTAAGTTTATGAGCGCAGGTCCCTGGTTCAAAATAAAAAGTTTGTAAAAAGAAAAAAAATAACAATAAAGTTAAATTCAGCAGAGTTTACTTAAATCCTATTGTTGTCTGCTCTGTTTGTGACTGCGTGTGAGAGACATACTAAGTGCTCTTTTTTTTAATTGCTATCTTGCTTACTTTGCTGTGTGAAGGCTCTTTATTACTTTAATATGAGTAACTTGTTTTTACCATGTAAAGCACTTTGTGTTCCTTTAGCATAAAAAGTGTTTTCTAAATTAAATTCATTTAATTTGATTTACACAGTGTTTTAGAAGACATTTCAAAACATTAAGATACTATATCGAGAAAAGGAAAAAAAAACATCAGGATATCAGTTATAGGCCATATTGCCCAGCCCTACCTGGAACACGGTAGGAAATTTAAAAAATTTTTCCTCTTCCTCCTCCTTTCTTAAAAAAAAAAATACTTTCAGTGACTAGCCATCAAGTTCATTTGGAAAGCAGTAATGTCTGATGAGGAAGGCTAAAAATGTGAACCTAAGAAGTGTTAAAAATGTTTTAATAAAAGGTGTTACACAGGTAAATATCTCAGGAGCCGATCCACCGATGATGATGGATACCTCTATCAATCATCTGTCAGGAGAATCGAGGGGTAGCACTCAAAATTCACATTTGAAACACCATTAGGATCCAGAAAAAGGTGAATCTTAATAGGTTATTATAGGAGGAGTGGATACTTCACTATAAAACCTCCCTCATCTTCATTGAAAGTACCAGGAACTTCATGATTCATTTCAAACAAACAGAAAACGCATTATCAAAGTTTTTAAAGGTGGAATAAAACTTGTTTGCTACTCTTTGGTTGTTAGCTCACAGAGGTTTTGTCACACAGGGACGAGACAGACATCTTTGGAATCAAAAGATTTCACATTACACCTCGTTTGTGTGGTTCACTTGAAGTGGAGGAATTAGCAGAAGCTCTAAAGGGGACAGTAATGTCCTCATGTTTTTTGTTACATTCGCATATAACTGCTTGGGGTTAGAAAAGGGTTTTCTTTGGATGCCAATGCTTACTAGAGTCTTTTAGCTGAGTTTCTCCATGTGATTTTGGTAAGTTGATGTTAGGATTGGTGAACCAATGTGCAAAGATCTTCTCTACTGCACCTCATTCTGCCCCATGTACAGAGGGTTCTTGTCAAGAAGAGGTTAACTCCTGAGGTAATAATCAACACTTCCTTGTATTCTTGGAATGGCTAAAGCTGCAACAGATTTGAATACTATCCCAAACTGATGGAAAAGACAGATTTTCATTACTTTTGTGGTCTTTTCATCATACTTTCAATCATTTAAATCGCCTAGCCAAAAGCAGAACTGAATATCACTCTTTAACTGTCACGACTTAAGCCAGTCAACCAATGGCAGAGGTCAAAAAGGACACAGAGCCTCTGCGGCATGCCACTGAGCGGCAGGCTCCGATCTTTGCCGACTGTCCGGCGTGACTTGGTGCAAAAACACCCTGGTGAGGCCGAGCTTTTCATTAGAATGGAGAGAAGTGTGGGAGGCCGGCTTGGAGTACTCCCTGCTCACTCAGTGGTAGTGTGGGCCACAAGCTGCACTGGCAGAAAAACATTATGCAACCGCCATGCCATTGTGTACAGCGGAAGGGTTACCATGGCAACAGGATTCAGCGACTGAGCAGAGGAACCAGTGCTGGTTGGAGGAAGGAAGAGTGCATAAGATATTCCTGGGTGGGTGTAAATTATGTGTGAAAGAGTGTGTTTATGTGCATATGAAGATATTTATCAGGATATCCTACACAAGTTATATCCTATTAATACAACTAAGTACCAGGCTGGGATGGTGCTACTATACAGGGTGAAGCTACTTACTTCAGTCCCTCAAGGACCGCAGCCCTGCAGGTTTTCAATGTCTGCCTGCTCCAACACACCTGTCTCAAATTAATGAGTCAGTTTGCAGAACTTCATAGGCGTTGTCCATTTAATTTGATTCAGGTGTGTTGAAGTAGGCAGACAATGAAATCTTCTCTCGTGGGACCAAATTGAGTAGCCCTGCTTTAGGTAACAGAGTTAAGTAGATAGTAAGGTAGGACTGGGAACAAGACAATTATATAAAATTAAATAAAACTTGTTGAAAACCATAATTTAAATGACAAGAAGCGATAACAACCACTGATGTCATCCAAACAAAAAGATTTCTGAGAACTGTAAAAAATAATAAACTGCCAACAGATGTGACTCAGGAGGGAGGAGGCTTTTACAGGCACAGTTGATGCTTAAAAAAAAAATAAAAAAAAGCAATAAGCAGCAGCACTGACAAGCAGATTACTGATGGAAAGTCAAATGAGAGGCCAGCAGTGTTTGCCCTTGTCTTGAAGCCACAGTGAAAAGCCATTCAACTTGTCAGAAGAATGTCATCCACCTCCCCCAGCTCCAATATTTTAAAGGTGGAACAAACAATGGACACATTGTGTTTAATGGTAAAAAGAGGTTAAAGGTTTCTTTTACCATCTTCAGAGCCATCATGATCTACAGCTGCTATGATATACTAACACTGTCAAAGTGCTTCTGAGGCCAAAATAACAATAGTGTTAATGTAACAGAGAAGGGGTGTGAACACCAAGATCAATGCATGCAAGTATCACCATCCTGATCCCCATCAGGATTCTAAATGCTTGTTTTAGTATGTGGGAAACAATTTATACAAAAATAACTGAATAACATGCATCAACTGTAGCAACACCGAATCTTTGTCTTTCTTGTCTTTTCAGTGTGCAACACACTCCTAGCTCTGTTGGACCCATCGATGCCTTTCTTTCCAGCCGATCCAACATATTGGGTCTGTCAGTGAAAAAGATCACCCTCACTGAAATGATTGGCTGCTTAACACAGTAAATTAGAGGTGTAGTACTATACATTAATGTGGAATTAGATGTGGTGTTTCGCGTTTAATAAAAGTATAAAATGCACAAAAATCAATTAGTAGTATTATCAAGTTTAAACTGAAATGCAGATTTTTTAGTTTAAAGATCCTAAAACACACCAAATTGAGCTAAAACTATTCCCTGAAATAAAATAAATTAACTAAAAATTACATGAATTCACACAAAGATTGTGTTGTTTATCGTTTTAGAACTTACTGAGTCACCTCTTTTTCAGGTGTTGATATGCTGTAGATGGCAGTTGGAGGTGGTCTATGTGGTGTGTTTAGATGTACATTTTTTTCCAAGAAGCTGTCAATATAATGAGATTCAGCTGAAGGTTGTGCCATTTCTACTTGTTCTTGACGGTGGTTTTAATGTAAATAAGCCATAATAAATGTCATAAATAAATCTGACAGTGCTCAGAACTAACGTTTCCATTTGTTTCTTATAGTATGTGCAGTGCATCACATTATCCATTTTATTGTACCCAACCCGAGCCAACAAAACTGAACTAACCAGTCTTTACTGAAAGTATACAGCTTTGCCTTAGCTCTGGCTTTTTCTGATAAAGAGTTGAGGATTCAGCATCTTACCAGAGACAGACAGCAAAAGTATTGCGCGCTAACGCAAAAGTTTTGAGAGGTAAACCAAAAGTATTGCGTGCTAACGCAAAAGTATTGTGAGGCAACGCGAAAGTATTTCGTGCTAACGCAAAAGTATTGCGTGCCAACGCAAAAGTATTGCGAGGCAACGCAAAAGTATTTCGTGCTAATGAAAAAGTATTGCGTGCCAACGCAAAAGCATTGCGAGGGAACGCAAAAGTATTGCGAGGGAACGCAAAAGTATTTTGTGCTAATGCAAAAGTATTGCATGCTAATGCAAAAGTATTGCGTGCTAACGCAAAAGTATTACGTGCTAACGCAAAAGTATTACGTGCTAACGCAAAAGTATTGCGAGGGAACGCAAAAGTATTGCGTGCCAACGCAAAAGTATTGCGTGCCAACACAAAAGTATTGCGTGCCAACACAAAAGAAAAAAATTATCCGTGTTCCCTGGGGGGCTTTGTACAGGTGGTTGTATATGGTAGAAGACGATGTCTCACTCTGTATGTTTTTTTATTTTTTTAGCCAACAATAGTCAACAGGTAAATTCAACTATTTTCATTGTCGACTATTGTCAATGTCGACTAATCCTTGCAGCCCTACTTCCTACCACGTAATGGAACAGTTGGCTGTGAAAATGTTACCAAGATCAGGGTTTAATGCACCAAACCATCCCGTCCCGATTCAGACTCTTTGGAGGAAACGGCTCTT
This sequence comes from Rhadinocentrus ornatus, assembly GCA_037177495.1. Taxonomy (NCBI): domain Eukaryota; kingdom Metazoa; phylum Chordata; class Actinopteri; order Atheriniformes; family Melanotaeniidae; genus Rhadinocentrus; species Rhadinocentrus ornatus. The sequence goes on from JBAMHW010000012.1 coordinate 5,303,369, forward strand.
TAAGCGCATCAGCGCAACTAAGAAAAAGGTTGGTCGGTCCCATATGTATTGTTATAGTATTTCACAAATGCATGTAGATGTGTCAGATCAGATTATAACAGTAATCTGATTACTTCCAGATAACTGATTTTGATTGTCTAGTAAATGCACTCTTTTTTATAAAAATAGTTATCTGGGAATGTCTTCAATATTTAAGAAAAATAGACGGTGTTACACAATTAGCTGTAAATAAAATCTATATCAAATCGAATCAGATTTAATTGAAATCGAATCGAAATAGGCTGTTGTGAATCGAATAGAATAGATTCAAGAAATTAGTGACTATACTCAGCTTACTTTACACATATCTAATTCTGTGTATTGTGTTCCACAAATAATAATTCTTTAAGTTTAAGCTTTTATCTGATAGTATATTTTCTTAGACACTAATGTGCTCAGCTTGCTAAAAGGGTGGAAACAAAAGACAAATGTGCATACCAAATGAGAAAAGTGCAAGACTGTTCTGACAACCAGGGAGACTTTAGCAGGAGGTGAGGAGGGGGCTGCTGGTGCTTCAACTGGTCCATCTATCGTCTCCTGTTTTATTTCCTGCTTGCTGTTCTGACAAAAAAGAAATCCTGACGTCTGCCGAAACTGACATTCAGCAAGTTTCAAAGTGGTTAACTGTCATGACTCAGGGGAAGTCAGCAGAAGCACAGACTGGTTTTGTAGGTTTTGCAAATATTATAATGGCAATAAGTTGGCAGCCCTTTAAATGTAGACTGACAAACAAACAGCGGGGCCGGAATAGAAACAAAGAACAAGGAAACTCAGTACATCAAGGATTCACCTAATAATGAGTAACAGAAGAAACGGGTTTAAATTTTCCGTAGAATTCAGATTTCTTTTTTTTAAAGCACATGATTTAAAAAAGGCATATGCAAACAATTAAGCTAAAAGCAAAAAAAAAAGAAAAAAATTCACCCACTCCACAGTATTTAAACTGCAAATGCACACAAACCAAGCTAATAGAAAACTTCTCTGTAAATGTCACAGCACACACACATACAGGACGACCACAAAAAAAGAAAATCAATAAAAGATGTTAAAAACAACAAAACTCAAGCATGAGTCAAATAGCTTTAAAAGTTGCAAACACACACATCCCACTGCTGTCTACTACTTTTTTGTGTCCTTGAAAACACTTCTGTTGCAATAAAGCTGTTCTGTTGCACTTTTTATCGCTCTACATCTGGTGCACAAATAACCTCAGAACAAATTGTAACCTTTTGTCTGATCTCTATTCTTAGTGAAGAACTTCCACTGTTGATTTGATGGAGATTATAGCTGATCATCCTGAAACCCATCCAGTCCTTATATCTCTGATCCATGTTGTCTTTGTGTAGTTTGCAGTGCAACAGCCATCTTTGTCCTGTTCAAAGACTGGAAAGTTTGTGTCTGTTTGCTTATTTAATCTACTCTGCTCTAGTTAGACTAGACTGAGTCAGAATAAGGCTGAGTCTATCTAACCATCTTTACAATAGTCATACTTTAAGCCTGCACAATGTTTTCACAATGGGATTTAATCCTGTCGATGACTGATAACGTGTTGTTCATAATCTCTATAATAACAAATGTGTTTTTAAAATGAAGGATTTAGACATTTTTTGTGAGGCATGATGTAGGATAGCAGCTGGGTGCATCTTCTAGCGTCAAAGCCGACCCATGTCTTCAATACTTGCATGTCAGGCTTTCATATGTTGTTTTTAGAAATTCTATATTATGCCCACATGGATTCTGTGATCCATGTATACAGAGAGGAACACATTAACCACATCTCCAGACCCAAATCAGTCTTCCAAAAGGTGTTGTGTGTAGTTTTATAGTCTATTTTAAATGACGTGCACTTTGTCTGCACTATACATTGATTCTTCTAGGGATGTAAAAGTGATCCACTTATATGACGACGATAAGAAGATTTTCATGCCAAAGTAATGTTTCATTGAATCTGCCTCTTGCTTGTTTAGGAAATATGGCCTCAAACAGCAGTGAATGCCATGGAGGTGTCCTTGATGTAAGTGGATGTGCATGAGAAGAGAATAGATGACACACCGATGGGAGAATTATATAACAACCTTACATCTTGTGTTTGTACAAAAGAAAATGTAAAACATGTTTTTTAAAAAAAATACATTTTTACACATATTATGAGCAGATTAAGCAATAACTAGGTTTATGGTTGAGAACTGCAGGGGAAAAGATGAAAACTGCAAAAGCATCACGAAAGCGAGATGACACCTTAAGTGAGCAAAAGGGAAAAGTTGTCTTTTCTCAACTTTTATAACACTTTGTCTGCTCGACTGCTTCCAGATCTCTCCTAATTGACCACAAAGGACTTTAGCTCCTCCTCGACTATCAGAAACTCCCCCGTCTCACCCAAGTACAAAAACACATTCAGACACATTGTCAAAATCCTGCCATTTATCTGCTAACACAGTTGGCAGGATCCAATTATCCTCTTCTGACAGCAGAGATTAATTGAAAGTAACTCATTACACTCCTCGAGGACATTCTAAATGATCCTAATTTCAATTTAACTTGTAATCTGACCCTAGTTTAAAGTCTGAGAGCATCACGAAATGTCAAGTCATCTACACCAGAATGGACAAACAGCTTTTTAAAAACACAGAGAGGAAGGAAAATAAACAATAAATAAATTTAAAAAATAACTAAATAGAACTATCTCTGCAAAGCTATTGTTTGCACATTTTCTAATTAAAAACCTTCTCTGAATCTCAACTAAAACAAGTACAGCTCTGTTCTAAGCTCCAACTTTTTTGTTTTTCTTTTCTTTTTCAAGCATCTCTCTTTCGTGGTGATCTTGGGGTCATAGGAATATTATCATGCCTCTCTGACTCATTGTCTCCTTACTACTACAAGATTGTAAAAGAGACTGCAGCTCAGTGTGTTTTTGCATTTAGTGCTGTACACAAGTGTGTCAGCTAAAAGATTAAAATGCAACTTCGTGCAGGAAGGGGAGCAGTTTGTGTTGGACTTAATGATCTGAGTTATTAAGGCTTTCATTTCAAGTATGATCAAAACAAATAAAACTTTGACACAACATTTCACCATCTTTTCTTTTAAGCACGAGGTTGTTGCTGTGTTGTAACATCCAGAGATCAGATGACGATCAATCTTCTTTGGTCGTGTGCTTGTTCAAAGGATGATATATATATTTATTTATTAAGTTATACCAAAAATGAAGGATCACAGTGAGACTAAAGTCTTCAAAGGAAGGCTGTCCATAGAAAATGGAAGGTGTTGCTACATTTATGACAGTGCTGCCGCTCCCTGTGGTGAAGGGGGTGGAGAATGAAGGGGGGGGGGGGGGGGGGACTGATTAACAACCCCCCCCACACCCCCCCCCCCCCCCCCACCCCCCCCCCCCCCCACCACCCAACAACCAACAAGCCTCATCAAGGCCACTCCTGCTACCCAGACTGCCCCTCCACCCAATAGTGTAACCAAGGGTGGGGGTAAATCTAGGTCAGTAGCCGGGGCACTGTCTACACGAAGTGTATGCGAGCCATTACTGGTGTATTTGGGTATAAAAAAAAAATAAAAAAAAAGAATGTCAGAGTTTGCTGTCATTAATCTTCTACTTTACATTTATTGGCTTCTTGAGGGGAAAATCTACATTATAGTACTGTTTAATACCACAACAGATTTGGATGTTGTGCATATAATCCTATTTTGTATTCATAGAAACTAGCCTTTCTGCAGAGGAATAACCAAAATGCAGTCTCAGCTTAAACGCTTATGTTCATTTGCATTGCAGAAACTCACCCACCCTTCACTACTCGCCATCCTTGAGTGGAAACTACACACAGACACAAACTCATCATAGATGCAAGAGGAGGGCTAACTGGTCCAGAACCACACAGCAGCCAAATAATGCAGACTTTTTACAGAAGCAGCACAGTACAGAGATCTGCAAAGTGTAAAAACTGCCCCATAAAGCAGATGAAAGGTAAATATCAAATAGATCCAACAGCCAAGCTAACGCCAATTCTCTCTTCCCAACTTGGGCAGAAAAGAGCTCGGTTATCAGGGCTTGAAACAAACGGACATTTAAACTGAAAGAATAACCTGAAGTCATCTCATAAGATCAAACTGACTTGGATGCTGCTTGAAGGTTATCCTGAATATAATGGTCTTTACAAATTTAAGGTTTACTTATAGTCTAGACCAGTGGTTCCCAAACCGGGAGTCCGGGACCCACCAAAGAGCACAAGGGGTCCTCAAGGCTTTAAACATTCAGAGTCATTGTGATTAATGTCCATACATTTTCCCTATTTTAAGAAAAAAAAAGTAAGGCTATATGTTATAAATTAACTTTGGTATTCAGTCAGAATACAGTATTTGTGGTGAGAAACTCACTTTTAAAAGCATAAAACCAAGCATTGTTTTAGCACGGGGTGGGGTGGGGGGGGGTCCATGGCATTGTAGTATTTGCATGAAGGGGGTCCTCAAGGGAAATAGGTTGCGAACCAGTGATCTAGACAACTGCTAGCCTTCTGTGACAGATCAGATATCAGCCAGTTGGTGTTGTCAGGGACAATGCCCAATGCAAAACTGTGCTCCACCACAGATTTAAGGTACAGTGTGTAGCTTTTTTGTTTTTTTATTAGCAAAAATCAAGAATTGCTTTCATAAATACGTATTTTACCAAAGTCTAATTACAATCGCATTCAAATGAAAGCGTTCTCGTAGCTTAGAATTAGATGTTTATAAATACATAGGTGGCGGCGCACCCAACTGGAGGCTGCCGGGTTGCATCACCGTCTTTGAATACAGTAGCCGAAAGGGGACAAACTTGTTAGCCTTGTGCGTTTTACCAGCGAGTCCCCGCTGTTTTGGGGGGAGGGCGCAGGGTTGGTGTAAACAAGCCAACACGAGTGTGGATCATTCAGCTTGCCAGCTTACATAGAAATGGAGGACCATCTAAACTCTTTGCACGCGAGACGGAGGAAAAAATAGCCAACAAAAGAAAAAGAAATAATAACTGGGAGAAAATAAGAGTGTACATCGGTGGGGTTTTTACCGGATGGAGGCATCTGATGAGGAGAGGGACTTCAAAGCTAACGCAGAGGTTGCAGCTTTCTGCTGGATAGGTGAGTTAATGAATCTAACAGTAAGGTTTATTTTGGCGTTATGTTAGTCGGATCATTTACTGTTACTTGCTATATAAAATGGCAGAAATGGCTAATTTGTTAGTTAGCCTACAGTAGAAAAGCTACGTTGCAACTGTTTGCGGTTGTTATTACTCTTCATAGAAGTCACACCAGCAGGCGACCGTGCGCTTGTTTCAGACGTATTTTCTGAGAGCTTTTCCTCATGTTTCATCATTTATTTCAGCAAATTTGTCAACAGGATGGGGTAGTTGTCCTCCTTCTAGTCAGACAAAATAGACCAAAGTAAAACCAGTTTCTCGCCGTGACTCAATCACCAGAACCGCAGAATTCTAACGCAAAAATATCTCTCAGATAATTATTCTCTTTCAACACGTCGCCCACCTCCCTGGACATTAGCTATTAGCAGTAGCTTGGTACTAAATACATGGAGTGCACGCTTGTAACTTATTGGCATAAAAAATAATTATTATGCATCGTTCTGTTCCTCATCACCTGACGGGACACTCGAACTTCACATTTATGAATCTCCGCGGCTTCCATAGTCGTAATAATGCTCTTCAACGGTGAGGCTGCAGTAGAGCGCTCTCGGTTGCTTGTAATATATTAGCGCACCACTAGATGGGAGTAATTCTTACACACTGTGGCTTTAAGTCATTTGTGAAGTATAAAATAACCAGACCAAAACTTTTTTCTTGCCACCTTGGAACAAGAACAAAGTTCTCTATTCTTGTGGAGTTTATAATAATCTTTAGAGAACACAGCATCTCCTTTCACTGTTATGCAGATGACATGCAGATCTCTTTGTGTCTAAAAATATTAGCAAGCCTCGAATTATTTTTAATTCGTTGAACTCTTTTGAATCCATACGATTCCTCTCCTCTAACACTTTGATTTCCTCTGTGAAAGTTTTTTTTAAATAATTTTATTGATAAAGTAAATGAAGTCAGGTTTTTTACCCATATTTTACACCCCTGATCCCGCTGTTTTGCCTGTCTCTTCTGCTGTCTTTGAACCTGTGACTGTCTCTCAGATTTCTGAAATAGTTCAACATCTGAGGCCTTCATACTGTCCTGGTGGCACTATTCCTCTTAGACTCTTGAAGGAGATATTTTGTGCCCTGAGTAACCAGCTTCGTTATCTCTTCTCCAGGATTTGTACTCCAGCTGCTTTAAAACATGCTGCTGTGTATCCTCTTCTTAAGACTAACTTGGATCTCAAAGTTCTCTTAAACTGTAGGTCAATTTATAGGCTGCCTTTTGTTTCTAAGATTTTAAAAAAGGTGGATAATCTTCAGTTACAAGATCATCTAGAACTACATGATCTCCATGAGAAGTTTTAGTCTGGTTTTGAGTCTTGTCACAGCACTTAAACAGCCCTTCTCAGGGTGTGCAATGATTCTTTTAACTGTTGTTTTCATTCTTCTCTATCTCACTACTGCTTTCAATACGGTGGATCGTGATATTTTATTACTACATTGGTTAACAGTGATTAACAGTCTGTTGTTGTTATCAGCACAGTACTTAAATGGTTTGAGTCCTGTAGGAGCCATTATTTCTACTCGTTTGGTTCAGGTGGTGGTGTTTGTTTATATTGGAACGGCACATGTGACCCATTTTTCCTTTTGCCATTAGTGGCGGGGTTAAGAGGAAGTGCATTTAGGTATGAAGGCAACAGTGCACAGGGGGTTGGGTGACGGGAGGCTGTACGGTTTGTTACCGCTTCAGAACATGTATTGCAACGCTTGACAACATCACACCAGGTGCTTTCATGACTTAGACTGCCATTGTGGACTTCAGATCATTCATTCATATTTTCAGTCATTCAATAAATGATACACATCCTGAACTAGCGTTTCAGTCTGGACATTGTTTTATTCAAGCGCGTCATCATCAGGATCCCCTGCACCCAAAAGCGATGGTAGGATAGTCGCTACAAGTCCTACTTAAAAAATAGGAGTTTTTCTGTACATCTTGGGCAGTCCTCTTCCTCAGAGGCCTCACCTAAAAACAGGCTACGTATCTTAGGTCCTATTTTATTTTCACTTTATTTACTTCCTCTGGGGTCCATTTAAAAAAAAAAAAAAGTGTAATTTCATTGTTATGCAGACTACTGTTGGGAATACTGACCAGCTGGCAGGATGCAACAGTGCTGTTGCTTCTCTGGACTCATTTATCCACCCTTTAATTCAAAATCTTGGGGTTGTTTTTTATTATAACCTCAAATTTGACAGGCAGGTCACTGCAGTGGTCCAGTCTAGTTTTTATCAGTCAAGACTTATCTTCCTCGTGATGCCCTAGAAAGGGTCATTTACACTTTTATCTTCTCTAGACTGGACTACTGCAACTCCTTTATTTTACTTATCTCAGTTGTAGAGCACTTTTTTTCCAGCTGGTGTTAGGGTTAGCACTTTATAAATAAATTAATGGTGATGAATGTCTGGCAGACCTGAGAGAACACAGGAGCGAGGTATTTCTGTCCGTCCTATTAGAGTGCCTCACACCACCCCGCCAACATTAAACCTTTAAACACTACAACATTGTTTCACCCTCCACCTAATCGCCACTTTAAGGAGGCATCAAGTAGGAGATCCTTTTGAGATGCCAGTAACTGTGATGTCTTCTGTTATTCCCCGCTGATCTGAGGCATGAAGTGAGAATTTCTTGCCAATTTGTGCCACCGTTAGAGAGGCCCACTGAGCACAGATGTGGCCAGTGCTTCAAAAGGGTTTTTGAAGAGACCTGCAACAGTGGCAATTTCAGTCAGGAGCCCTTTACATGGCAGGCAGAACTCAGAGCAAAACAGCAGAATTCAAAGGGAGGGGGAGCTGACCATTGATGCATATGCTTAGAAGTGACATACTTTCTTTTAGTGCAGCCCTGCAAATAACAACCTGATGCATCATCTCAACTGCTAATCTGCTGTGACAGCAGTCATTCTCTGAATACCTCTTCTTGGTACACTTAGCAATTTCCTTCTGAGTTGCTTTAGTAAACAGAAAAAAAACTATCTGCAATCATAATTTAAAATCACTTAAAAACTGAAGGCATGAGAACCTTTAACAATTGTGTTTATTTCCTTCTACAGCTAAAGTTCTTCCTCCACTATCTCCTCCTCATTAAACTGCCTGTATGCTACTTTAGCCGGGTACTAATGAAGGTTAGATGCTTGGCTTCACCAGGCATCAGTTCCGCCATGCAGCTCCCAAGCAGGCAGGATCAGTGTCAGGATGAAGTCAACTTGGCCGCTTGGGTGATTTCCCCATTTTGGCAAACCAAACAGGACAGAATCCAAGTGCAGCTAGAGTCAGGCCTGGAGTACAGTCAGATCAAAAGGCTCTCTGTGTTTAGGCATGCTAGGCTTTATGGTGCATGTCATGCAGCTGATGAATGGGAAAGAACAGCCTTCATTATTAACCAACCCTGACTCATCCAAAAGGTCATCCAAGATAAAAATGTTTCAAAGAAAAACTCGGGAAAGACATTTGTAAACACAGCTATGGCAAACTTATTTGGACACCGCTTTCCAAGTCTGAATCTGCAAACAAAAAAATGTGCCAGTTAACTTGTTTTGATAAGTTGGGTTTTTTTAACTCATTAAAAGGTTTTTAATGCAGATGTCTACATTTGGGAGGTTTTAGCAAGAAAAACTATTCTAAAATACCAATAAATTAGACAGTCAGGCAAGTTTTGCAAACATCTCACAAGGCATTATTTAAGTAGTCCATATCAGATCATTTTTAAAATACATAAACACTAAATATTAACAGCATTCGTACTTTTTGCTGGCCTTAAGCAGAACACATCTGTGCTTAAAAAAATAAATAATTTCAAAGACTAAAAACACCTCAGGGCATCTCTCCACTGGAGTGTCCTTAAGACAGCTGAATGCATGCGTCAATAACAGAACAAAATCGTTCTTTTTCATTAGGTTTCCCCTTGAATAGGTAAATGTTTAAAATATAGTTTAGTTTTCATTGCACTCTCTTTTTCTTTCTTTCTTTTCTTTAAAGTTTTCCCATTTGGAGCTGATACATAAAATTTTAGAAGTGAAAGAGGATATACTTTCTTTTCACATGCAGACAACCTGTTTTAAACTCTACATTCCCCTAATCAAAACCACAATAGAGATCAGATCCAGGTGCTGGATCGAGGCCCAAATGAGACTATCACACTCGCAGTCAGAAATTCAATCTCATTACGTAAAGCTCCCCATCGTCTCTTTTACCAATGTAGCATGGAGAAGCAGCGAAAGCTGCTTCAGCTCTCCCACACAGCGCAGGAAGGCGAGCTCAAAAAAGGAGAAGCAGCATTGCCAAAAAGTGCTAAGAGAGCAGAGAACAAGAGGTTGATTATTACCAGCACTGACTGTATGTGTCACTTCGATCACCATAAACTCACAGAGATCCATTTCTGCATTTCTAAGAGTCAGAAGAGGAGGAATCTGCAATCCAAACTAAAGAGAAACGCACAGTTGCGCATCTTAATACCCTAAAATACCCTTAAATAATAGAAAAAGTGTGACGCACCAAGTCAGATCAAGAAGGAAACTTTCTTTTAATGTTTTTTTTATAAAAAAAAAATTTGGGGGAAAGGGGGCTTTAACTTTTGCAAGAAGTCTTAAAGAGGTGCGAAGTGTCAAGGTAAACGTAGTTTTAATGTTGTGGCTGATTGAAGACAAACTATACTGTGGTGCAAATCATCTGCTTGTAAGTAGCATACTGATAATGTCAAGCCCCCTCCTGTAATAAATATGCTGGAAAAAGCAGTAATACCATCACTGACAACAACGCATTATGGACTGCATTAATCAAAGCCTATCAGTTGAACTCACAGTGGGGGGATGCAAGTTCTGGCTTTTCTCTGCCATGGATCCTCTTTTGGGTGCATGCACACACAATGCATTGATTAAAAGCAATATTTCTGATCTAAGCCATCCCATATTGAGAAAGTAAACCTAAGCTATGTTTCCAGTATACGTACCAACTCCTGATCACGCCTCTGTTATGAAATGGGGAAGTTTACGCACTCGGAATGAGCTTAGACCTCACTAAAATACATGAATTACAATTAAATAAAATAAAGAAGCTTACCTCCCCAGCTCGTCTCCAATTTCATAAAATTCCTCAACATTTTCCGGGTTGAAAACAGTCATGTTGCCCAGGCACTCCTGTCCTCTTGCTTCCCCCAAACCACAGGCTTGTCCTCCGAAACGGCACACCGGCTCTTCACAGCGGCACCATCCCTACCAGCAGCCTCTGGTCTGGGCAGGATTGCAACCACTAATTCTCCTCATGCTTCCGAACCAGGGGGAGAAAAGCAAAAGACGAGGGAAGAAAAAGCAAAAACAAGTGAGAATTATAAAACTTCGGAGGTGCTAAAGGAAAAAGGTGGGCGTTTAGTCAACAAAAGAAGCCCAAACTGGCTGAAGGATGAACCTGCACCTTCGGGGCGACGTCACGGCTCCAAGAGCTGATCTCTCTAAACACTCCCTACTTTCTACGTGATTTTCCCCAAACCTGTTTAAAATATTGAGGCAATGCGGTGGTCAGTAATAGGAATGTAGCCATAATGTGTCACCACCGGCTAGAAATGAATACAACAACCCCTGAAAGCTTGATGTAGCCATGGGAAACACGCTAAGCTACTCCTCCTTCTTCGACTCCAGCAAGGAAAACGGCTGCTCCGTAAAGTCATAACGTTAGCCTATCTTCTAAATAATGACCCGGACAGGTGTTTAACCCTCATAACTTACAAAGAAAAAGTCCCAGCATATATAAAAATATAAATAAATAGAAAATAAAATTAAAAATTCAAGCCTCAAGCTGCCCCTTAAATTAAATCATGAGACGCCCCTGTAACGTTATATTACATTGCAGTCTGAAAAATTAACATTAATGTTAGCTAGTGTGTTTTGCGATCGTGCGCCCTTTTTTTATCCAAAAACTGAGACAAAATTGTATGAAAACAATGTAAAGTAGCTTACAGTACGCCGGTGTGTGTCCCGCTGTCAAGTGTAGTCCAGATTTCATGCGTTTTGTGGGAGGCTGTGACCTAGGTTTGGCTTACGGAAGACAAAATGCTGGCTTGAACGGGAGAAATCAACGTTAACAATGTGAGGCAGTCTGGACCTGATGCTGCATTCAAGTTTCATGGGAAATTAGGGAACATACCTTGGAACGCTTTTATCACGCGGAGTGGGCGCGTCGCATAATACCCTTCATTTGAGAACTCTAACAGCAGATAATTGCAAATGAAAATCACAGAGAGTAGCTGTGTTTTTAAATATCAAACTTACAGGAATTGGAAATTACTGCCACCTGAAATGCGAGAGAGCTAAAATATCCGTTTTTTTAAAGTGCAGAAAACTAGCACAGCAGAATTGGTAGGAGAATCAGTTATTGGTCGTAGGAGGGCAGCAAACTTTTCACTTTTATTTTAATCAGTTAAGATTATAATTGGAGCTTAAAATGTATTAGTTCTTTGTCATTACAGAGTTAAAGGCAATGCAGTTGTTTTTTTATTTTGCAATAACATATTCTAGACTGAATCCAGGCCAGCAAATTTACCTTTGTGATGACTTAAAGGGCTAAACAACAATGCCACTACTTCTTAAATGTAATTATTATTATTATTATTATTATTATTATTATCATTATTATTATTATTATTATTATTCTTATTATTATTATTATTATTATTATTATTATTATTATTATTATTATTATTAT
>JBAMHW010000012.1:5373095-5393491 GCA_037177495.1 Rhadinocentrus ornatus
TCAGTTCCTTAGTCTTTGTCACATTAAGTTGCAGATGATTCTGCTCACACCATGTGACAAAGGAGTCCACAGCAGCTCGATATTCCGCCTCAGATACATCAAACTGCAGCAGACTCATCAGAAAACTTCTGAAGTTGGCAGGTCTCTGTGCAGTAGCTGACGTTAGATGTGTAGAGGGTGAAAAGAAAGAGGGAGAGGACAGTCCCTTGTGGTGCTCCAGGGTTGCTGACCAACGTGTCGGACACACAGTGCTGCAGGCACACATACTGTGGTCTTCCGGTCAGGTAGTCCACAATCCCAGACACAAGAGAATAATCCACCTGCATGTCAGCTTCTCACCCAGGAGGGTCAGCCTGATGGTGTTGAATGCATCTAACACGGTTCTCTGCATCCTCATCTCTTAGTAAGTATGAATCATAAAATATGATGCATCAGCTTTTAATAGATGTAACATTTATACATTGGTTTTAAACAATTAGGTCTGTGAGTACCATTGTACACCTTCCTGTACAGGAATAAGTTATTAAAAACAAGTTATAAACCTCCAGGCCGAGAGGCAAACAGGGTCCAAAAGTTTCAGAGCTGAGAAGGATGGAAGTCTGTTATTTTGTACCTAATTTTAGTATCTTTGAATTCTAGGAAGTTTCTGGTCTTGAGCTTTAGAATCAGGAAGAAAGGTGACTTTGAACAGTCTTAAAATAACTACACTTTTTCCTCATTCAGTGCATGAAGATCTGTGAAACAGGGAACTGTTATCAAGAAGAGGAAGCTAAACCACGCCTAGCTGCACACAAGTGGAAGTATCAGAATACTAGTGTATTTACTTTCTGTGACACCAGAAATGCACTGCAGCATACGTGAGAGCTGTAAAATAGAACAAGTTTTTATTGTTCACAGATGTTTGAACTGTCAGAACAAGGGGTTCCAGGTCTTCGTATCTCTGGGTGGAAAGGAGAATAATTAGTGTAGTTCTGGTCAAGCAGAGAAATCCAATAATCTGATCTTTAGAGGGTGGCTTACGTTATCCTGGTGGAAAACCTGAGCAAAGGGGAAAGGTAGCTGCTGGAATTCCTGAGCAGGTGGTGGGGCGAGCAGGCAGGTAGATGAGGGTAGCAAAAGGTTGGCAGGTGGAGGAAGGCCGGCAGCTGAGGTGAAATGGAATCCTGGAGTGGTAGGGCAACATTAGGAAGTAAAAAAGATGCAAGGTAAGGAAATCGATCAGGAGCACAAAAACCACTGGTGAGAGCCAAATTTACCCCAGAAACTGTGAGACAATCTGGCGAGGTCTGGTTGCTCCTGCAGTCCGTATAAAGGGAGGCTTGATGAGGGCGGATGGAAGACAGCTGTTAAGGCAGGAGCAGACCAGACTCAGTCCGAAGCTTTCTGAAACCTGCTCGGCCCCATCCAAAGCTCAGGAAAAACATAAGCAGCAGAAGTGTGACAGTTCCTGGACAGTAGTGATGGCTGGTGGTTTTTTCTGCTCCAGCTCCGTGCTTCTTGAGCTCAAAAAAACCAAGACATGCAAAGAAGAGTAGAACAGAGAGAAAAACTAAAAAAAAATAAAAATCTAAAATAAGTGTACCTGTCTGCTCCTTTCTTGCAACATGATCTAAATAACTTGGGACATCATTAAAATGATTTTAGTGTCAAAACTCGACTGTTTTTGGAGATTAACGTGTGAAGCTGCCTGAGACATGAAGATGTGCCGACTGGAGTCCTCTCTGGTATTTTTTATGGGACACGATTATGTCCAAAACAGTTCAAGTTAAAATATTAAAGTATTAGGAAAAAAACACTGAAAGTAGCCTCTCCATTAGTCTGCTGGACTTTCATTTTTATCATGTTACAGAAAGTAACCTGCCTGGATTCCTCCAGGCTTCTCCGTGGAATCTTGCCTTCCTGACACTGTCCAAAGGCAAACAACCCAGGATGCTTCCACGAAAGAGATCTGTTTTTAAATCTGAGCAAGACTTGGATGTTTAAATGAAAAACTTAAAAATTTAAAACATCCACTCTCTATTTGACAAGGACACACTTATATTTTGTAGATATGAGACAAAAATATGGTAACCAGTTGAAGCAATTCTTTTAATATTTAGATGATACGTTTTATATTCAGAATGCAAAAAATCCTTAAAACTTCCTGTTATTCAATAAATTACCAGTCCAAGAGGGGTTTGATATCCGTTTTGATGACAGAATTAGAGATTGATCTCAAGCCTCCTTAGAAAGTAAAATGTGAGGAGACTTAATAGTAACACCTCTGTTGAAGACTGGCAGAAAGCTGTAAGCTCAGAAACAGTCTGCTGACTCTCATTTATAACTACTCCAATATAAATGGCTAATGTAACACCCACCTTGTTGAACAAATACAAGTCTAACAACTCAGATAAACGTGGAGCTAAAGATACATTTATCCACTCTCTACAAGAATGCCTCCAAATATAAACCTTCTGGACAGAATTGCTAAATATGCTTTCATACATCACAGGAGTGAAGATAAAGCTGTGCCCAAAACTGTGGAATTGTACCTTGAGAATATGTATTAAACAGGGTAAATAAAAAAAAATTAAACCTACTGTTTATTGCAAGTAAAGCACAAATTAGCTTAATCTTGGAAGTCTTCTGATAAATTAAGCTTTCAAGCCTGGTTGGCTGAATTATCAAACTCCTTAATTGTTTTATTATAAAAGGTAAACATCCCACCTATCCCAAGATATGGGGGAAATTATTTTTGGTTTAATAGGGGAAAAAAGCTACAGGGGTTCGAACAAGCTATCACTGGGTATCATTATCTGTTAATTTGTAATGGTACTTGAATGCCTCTATAACACTGATTAGGCACTAATTAAATTAGTTTCATTCAAAACATTTGGTCCCTTCGGATCTAAGACATCGCTTAAAGATGTCTTTTCAAGCCTCCGTTTTGTTTGTAAAAACAAAAGCCAGAGATCCAAGATTTTACAAGAGAGTGGCCACATTAAAAAAGAAAAAAATCCAAAGTGGAGCATGCAGTTTTCCTCCCCCTGTCGGCTTTTTGTAAGCTGGGATGGTCACAAGTGCACGTTCATACACACATTGTACCATATACGTTACTTTGCAACATATGTACCAACTAAAGAAGATTAATAATTATTGAATTAATATTTAACTTTGTTGATAACTTAAAACCAGCAGTTCCTATGAAAAATGCATGCTGTGTTTCAAGCTTAATTTCCTGGGATTTCTAAAAACTAAATCTAATTTAAATTCCATCATAACCAGTCTTTATTGCACTAAACTCAGTTTTAACTTTAAGCTCAATATTACTTATTATTACAGATTTTTAGTGTCATTATTTCATCAACAATTTACCCTCTTTTGACACATTTCAGTTCACTGTCCCGGTGAATGACAAATGTTCATTAGTGACCCGATGATGTTTAGTGCCCTTAAAACAAAGAGAACAATATTAAATGATCAGAAACCACTTCATGATGGTTTCTTATCGTTTCTTGGTTTTACAGCATCACACCGCACAGAAAAACAACATTTTGTGTTCTGCCTCCACCACATGTCCCACTATTTTACCACTCATTGATGATTTTTTGGAAAGTTAAGATGATTTGTACGTGAAAACCATCTACACCCTCACCTCACCACCGCCAAGTGGATCTGTCAGGCTTTGGTGAAGGTGCAATTTCTTAAATACACCACAAGATGGCGCTGTGTCCTCAGCAAAGACATTTGCGGTTAAACACGTGAAGACAATAAGCTTTAAATGGTTTATTTATATACTTCTGTTTAAATATGAAAACTTGTGTGTTTATTTAAAACTCTGTTTATACTTAATAATATATCCCCACTATTTGATTTTGACTAACTTACATTTGTGTCACATTTGTCACCCTTTCAAGCTCCGCTGTGCAATGTGTTTTTACCTCGTCACAATTGCTCTGCACATATTTTGTAGTTTACACATCAGTGATGCATCATCATTGTCTTTCAGTGGCAAAACAGTTTTTGTAATAACAGCCATCTATTATAATTAAAGGTACATAATATCGGTCTTCGACTCAAACGTTTCTAGAATAATGTCTCATTAAATCTAAATCACCTAATAAAAGTAGCCCCTGATTGCTCCTTTTTGACTGCATTCACATCATAACCGGATGAACAAGAGAACCAATGTAAACGATTGACATTTCTTAAAATTTATTAAAATATGTTTAATTATTTTTTTGTTAATAAATAATAAGAACATTTAAATAAATTAAATTAAATAAATTTAATGGATTAAAAGAGGTTGATTAGAAACCTCTCTGTTGACCTTAAAAAACAAGATCAGTCAACCTTAAATGTTGAAACCTTGGGGGCTCGAGCGAAAGTTTAGAGTGACGTTACCCTCACCGATTGGCTGATATCTATTTTGCAAATAAGTGGGCGGGCTGGTGGAGACGAGTACTTGACGTAAGTTCCCCCCTGGTGGAGAGCGAAACAAACATGGCGACAGACTCGAGTGGACCTGGGTTTAAGCTTACTTTATACGTGTTTTTCTCTGTGTTGGTGGGCAGCGTGGCCGAGGCAGCGGTTTCGGAGTCGAGAGGCGTCACTCGGATACTCGGCATGAGGCTCGAGACGAGCAACATTCCGGCCGAAACCACCGATACAGGTGCTATTCAGGTGACCGAGGGCAGCAATGCCTCCTTCAGGTTCTACGGGCTCTACTTGTTCCCAACTACATGGGAGCTCATCAAGTTTACTGAACTACACGTCAGTTATGAAGAGGGTGACACTGACGATTTAGCCCAGTTTAATAGGACTTGTTCAGACCACACAAAGGATATAAAAGTGACTGGGCTCATGCAGGTAAGCAGCCAAAACACGTCCGGAGTGGTTCAACTCAGCTTCATGAAACTTCGTAAAAACGAGGTAGCCAAATTGTTCGGTTTGTGCGTCCTCAACGCCCAGGACCAGAAGTGGTACTTGCTGGACGATAAGGACGGCAGGCTGCTGGTGGTGGAGGAAAAGAAGCCAATGATGCCCATCTGGCTGCAGGTTATCCTCATTTTATTCCTGCTGGTGCTGTCCGGGATGTTCAGCGGGCTCAACCTGGGGCTGATGGCGCTGGACCCGATGGAGCTCCGCATCGTGCAGAGCTGTGGCACCGACAAGGAGAAGAAGTACGCGCGGAAGATCGAGCCCATTCGCAGGAAGGGCAACTACCTGCTGTGCTCACTGCTCCTCGGCAACGTGCTGGTCAACACTACCCTCACCATCCTCCTAGACGACCTCACCATGTCTGGGGTCGGTGCTGTGGTCTCATCCACCATCGGTATCGTTATTTTTGGAGAGATTGTCCCGCAGGCGCTGTGCTCCCGGCACGGGTTGGCTGTCGGTGCGAACACGATCCTGGTCACAAAGCTGTTCATGTTGTTGACTTTCCCTCTGTCCTGGCCCATCAGCAAGCTCCTCGACTGCGTGCTGGGTCAGGAGATCGGGACCGTGTACAACCGAGAGAAGCTGGTGGAAATGTTGAAAGTCACCGAACCGTACAATGATTTGGTAAAAGAGGAGCTCAACATGATCCAGGGCGCGCTGGAGCTCAGGACCAAAACAGTCGAGGATGTCATGACCCCAATCAACATCTGCTTCATGATCCACAGCGACGCAGTGCTGGACTTCAACACCATGTCCGAGATCATGGAGAGCGGTTACACTAGGATACCTGTGTACGAGGACGAGCGCTCCAACATCGTGGACATCCTCTATGTTAAGGATTTGGCATTCGTGGATCCGGACGACTGCACCACTTTAAAAACCATCACCAAGTTCTACAACCACCCAGTCCACTTCGTCTTCCACGACACGAAGCTGGACTCCATGCTGGAGGAGTTCAAGAAAGGTTGGTGATGATGAATTTCTGAGTCAGCTTTGTGGTTTTCCAACAGAGACTTGTTCCTCACTGTTTTTCTCTGAAGCAAGAGAAAGAGAATATTTTACTCCCCATCAAGGATTTATATCACCTATCATTATCTAGGCTTTCCTCTTCTTTAGCAGGTATTTTGGTTTAAACACTGAAGTAGAAACAGTGTTTAACAAAATGAGGAAATTCAGTGTGGTTAAGCCAAAGCCACGACACTAATTATTCTGCTGAGTGCTTTAGTTGAAGCTTGTAGCTTAAAGCGTGGACATAAAAAACTAAAACTAGTAAAGTTTTACTTCTTGCTTTTGCATTGCACAAACACACGCATGCAAGTTCTCCGAGTAAACTATATTCCAGGAGGAGGATGTACACACAGTAACTCAATTTATTTTCCTATATTTAGTCTATTTGAAGCATTTAGTGTCAAGGTTACAAATACAAACATCCCTCAAACCCACCCTCAGTATGTGTATTGGCAGAATAAGGAATCAGTTATGGATTTTTTGTCTCTGCAGTGGCATTAATATCTGGCTATGGGATGTTATAAAAAAATACAAGCTAACTTTGTGGTCTGACTGGGCTGCATCTTCCCAAATGCTGCACTACAGTGTAGCTTTCTCTTACTAACATCTTGTTGCTTCTCATTTGTCTGATGAAAGACTGAGTTGCACTGGTGATGCATGGTGCAGATCGTCTAAGTGGACTGGGTTTGTAAGGTGGGAGGCTTTGGCAGCAAGCTGCAATGCCTACACAACCGCCCCTCACACAAAACTCAGATATATGTGGCTGCTCAGAGATGTGAAACACAAAAAACATTCCTCTAAAATTGTCTGGTGGAAGGAATGGACTAAAAAAATAAGTGGAAACGTTTGCAATGTCAAAAGAAAACTTTAGAAAGACTGGCTTAAAAAGCACTTCAAAAGATTAGAAGAGAAAAGAATGCATTCTTAAATACACAAGGGCAGGCTCAACAAGTTTTGAACAACTGGATGATGACATGCTGGGAATGAAATGAGATGCGTAGGCAGGAGGTCAGTGGCTGCTCTAAAACTGGAAAAGACTGATTGAAGCAGCTAAAAACGAATAGTTACGGTAAACGTCATACCGTAAGTTTGATTCATAAAACATTGTATAAATCAATAGCCTCAGAAATTACACATGGAACAAAATACTTTAGCCAATTAGTCAAGAGGGAATTCATATGAGACACATGATGAGTTATAAAAGTAAAGAATTGGAATCTGTGGTCATGTAAAGAAACAGAAGTTGATTGATTTCCTGTCATCCATCATCTACATTTACTGGCTTCATTAGCAAATGATACCAGCTCTTAAGACCCTCTCTGACTGAAGGAAAGTCTTTGAAAGCTTTGAGCTTCAGGATGTTTTAACTGCATCACGCTGTGACTGAGCGGCCTGTGGTCAGGTGGTGGTTGACTGTGTAGACGTAATTATCCACAGACTTGACTTCCTGCCTCCCCCTCGGTTTCTGCTATGACCCAGCTCCCCGCTTGCATCTCAAGTTCCTCTCACTCCCTGCTTGGCATCGGTTACCACGGTGATGGCATCCTGCAGCGGCAATGTGTGCGCATACAGGTTTCATCAGTTCTTGCTGTAAATGATCAGATCAGCTCGCTGAATTTCAGGCTTTCTGTGCTGGTTTCCAGCGAAGAATTCCTAGAAGGCAGACAAGTCATCAATAAATATCTGCAGACATGCCTTCATCACTGACTCTGTGCAGCACAGTCGGTAATCTCTCCAGTCAATATGACACAACCATTCAAAGAGACTAAGACCGAAACTTATTGGAAGTGATAAAATATTAATGACACAATCATTGCAGGAAATATTAACATCAGGTTCCCAAAGAGCAAGAAAAACTAAGGAAGCAAGGCAGCATTATTTATAGAACATGTTGACTTTTTAAAAATATAACTCAAATACTTTCTAATAATGTAATAAATCAGATTTGGTCATAAAATTTAGACAGCACCCATTTGTTCCTTTTGTGTTATCATTAAATATAACTTAACGCACATTAAACAGCATCATTTCAAAAGTACACAAACAAGTGAAGCATAAATTTCCTGGAGGCAGACCGCACTCTGTCAACACTCTCACATGATGCACCCTCAGGTGCTCAGTTATATTAACACGCATTTTAACCAGTAGGACTCCATTTTTAAAGACGCATACAATGATGCAGGAAAAAATTCTGTTCAGGAATTACCCATTTTATTTTAAAACAAGCATTTTTAATTATATATTCAACATGTAAATAGAGATATTTAAATTTTAAACAATAATAACTGCAATTTGCTTCATTTGCCTCTTTTTAAGAAGTAAAAGAAGCTGTATTTGCTGCACTGATGCTATATTTAGTGGCTCGATGTGAAAGAGTGGGCAAGCTGAGGACGAGACTAAACACAACATTCCAGGTTAAGCTTGAACATTTCGAGCCTTTCAGGAAGCTAACCAGCTTGTTGTGTTTTCTTGTGGTTGGTTTTCTTGGTGCATTGTCTACACTTTAGCAGTGTTTGGGAACTCTTCTGGCTGCACCACCGGTCCTATCGAACGTTTTTTAATGACTGTATATCTGTCAGGCAGCTGTGTATCTCCAAAACAGATTAAAATGAGCCAATGAGTGGTTAGAATCTAGTATTTTTTTTTATACAGTTTTTTTAAATCTGTTTTCTCCTTCATTTGCAAACACTTGAGGAAATGTAGTTTTTATTCATGTATATATGCATTTATAGCATATTCTTTATTTTTAATGACCAGATTAAACTAAACTAAGCAAAACCAAATAAACAGTTAAAGGAATGAAAAAAAAATTTGAGGCACTTTTTGTCTTTTTAGACCTTTTCAGACATGAGATGTGCAACATGACTATCTGTTAAAGTGAAAGCATGCGGGCTTAGCTCAGTTTTATGTTAATATTCAGACATTAAGTTGACAGTGACTAAAATAGCCACGATACTTAAATGTTTTTACTCATGCACAAACAGTAAAAAGTTAAAAATATACCACAAAGTTCTTAAATAGTTAGAAATGCTTTAAAACATGCTATTAATTTACACTTCCATGTCTTGGTGGTGCATTGTTCTTTGTTTTCCCATCTTTTCCAGACGCGTTAACTTTTCAGGTCAAAATTAAATTTCTGTAATGTGAACATGTTTTTAAAAAAAAAAAAAACTTTCCGGGCGAGTTTTTCCAAATTTGGTGCAAATGTTCAGATACACTCGAGGATGAGTTAATGATGATTTGGTGTGCAAACGCTGTTTTTGTACAAATTTTAACTAATTTTTAAGCACATTTTTGGCAAAAACATCTTTTTACACTCTTGATTAAAAGTTGAAGCTCAGCAGAAGTGGACATTGAATGATAATATTTTGTACGGGTCCATTCTGCTTTCAGGCTAAAGAAAAGAGGGAAAGAGCCAAGTTATAGTTGTCCTGGACAAACATATGCACCTAATATAATAGCTATTGTAGTATTGACTACATGATTGTGAACAAACCTCCTTGCGAACTGTGGCTTGACTGGAAGAAAGGGACAGTTCAATCCCAGGTCTCAGTTTGTCATGACAGGACTGGCATGTTTGTTAGTTTTGGGCTACATGACTGTCTTTGATGGTGCTTTTTTAAAAACCTTGCAACCACATGTTTCACTGACTGAGAGAAGAATTGCTGCAGTAGATTGGCTGGAAATAGTCTGTTCTATTGTAATGACAACTGTACCTAACAATAGAAACCAAAAAACCTTTAATGTCCACAGTATCTTGATTAAAGCCCTGAATCTGTCTTTCTTCACAGGACTTAGGGGAACTGTCTTTGGCTATATGACTATAACTGTCATAGGCAGCACATCTAGCAAATGTGTCTAAAGGTGACATCTGACTTGAGTGTCCCCCAGCTTTTTCAGTTTTACCTGAGGATGTGGAGGATGCTGATCTTTGTCTCAGACATTTTTTAGTACTCCAAAGCATGTCTGTAGCTAAAGTGGAGCAACAAATTGCCTTTGATCTCACCTGTAGTGAAAACTTTATCTTGAAAGCATTTGCAGTAATTAGTTGTTTGGTTCATATCCAACATTTTAAAACCAAAGTATCTCCAGACAACAAATACGACTTCTTTTTTTCTGTGTTGTCATGTTTAATGTTAGCATCTGTTACAGCTTCTGCAGGAGCTAGTTATTGCTTCAGGTATATTGAAGGAAATGAAGCGTTATCTGGTAGGTGCTCACCTGGAAAGGATACCTTTGCACCTTACTTTGCTCACTAGATGTGTACATTAAACTCTGTATTGGAAAACAGAGGTATTGTTTAGGAATGTAGGAGGTGGATAATAAACCAGCTTTTTATTGCAATGAACTGCTCTTATTTACCAACAAAAAAGGTAAAGGGCACATGAAGCTTATTTATACCGGAGTGGAACATCTTGGTGTCTTTTAAGTGTTGGCTTAGCTTCTACACCTTCACCTCCCGAACTTCCTCCACCCACTTTCACTGCTCAACGTCTCCAAGAACACAACTTCTCAGCTGCATGCCTTTTAGCGGTGCAGCAGTGAAAAAGGTTCCCCCTCAAACAGTTTCTCATTGTATAATGTTCCCAACACTGTTTAACCTCTTTAAACCAATGTTTGGTGGTATGAGACAAATCCATATAACAATTACTACAATATAAAAATAAAAAGCAGTTTTTGGTATTAACTAGTACACCAGCCAGCACTAATGTTGACCTTCTGGATTTTCGTATCCTGCTACATATGTACACAACTACACAGCCATATATCAGTGGGTATCTCCTAACTCATTGTCATTTCCCTCTTTTGCCCCTCCTTAATCTCACCTAAATCCCGTTTTAAACTTTAAACCAAACAGTAACTGAGCCTGCATCTTAAAGAGATTGGATGTAATATCTAGTCTGTGAGGTAAAGTGGCCCCAGGTTAATGGGACATCATGGGTGTGTCCCCTTGTCTCTCGCTGTGCCCTCCAGCTCTCCTTCTACTTCCCCCGCTTTTCTGCCCATCTGTTGTGTTTTTATTTCACAACTGTCAAGGGAAGAGCAGTTTAAACAACTCTGGGTAGGAATTAGATTCACTGAAAGAAAAACCGAGATGAAATATTAACAACTGTACGACAGTGACCTGAAAATATGGATAGTCTGACAAAATGAGCATCTTGTTTGATAAATTTACACTGTGAGAACGGCGTCGGTTTCCTCATGAATTATTCAACAACAGCTGTTTATGAATTAATTGAGAGCAGGAATAATGTCCCGCTGTTGCTGCATTACATCTTGTTTAATGAACTGATAAGGATTCAGGAGTCTGGAGATGATGTTTTATCCGCTCACACTGCTCAATTATTCGTGCAATATGTACAGAACTGTTGAAAATTCTTGGCATAAAAACTTCCCTTTTGATATGGACTCCTTCCAAACTTGAATTTATCCATACTTTTTTTTATGGATAACATCCATAACAGCAAACTAGACAGTTATTTTAAAGGTTAAAAGTAAATGTGATACAAAAATAGATGCTTTTGCTTCGTGGTTCTGATTATTGAGTTGCTAACCCTTGGTTAGGTTGTGTGCAGGAGCTGCTGTCTGATTCTAAAGGAAAATGCCATTTTTCCAAAAGATAATACTGTTTTTTTTCTGTGGGGATGGCAGTTCAGAGTGTTGCTTAACATCCACTCAAAATCTTCTGAGGTGTAACAATACATCAAAACAATGATCGAATTTCATTGATCCATATTGAAATATTGATATTAAATTGAACATAAATACAATAATAATTTGTCAAGACAGAATTATTTACAACTGATTCTTTTCTAGCAATCAAAATGTTTTAATTTGAATTTAATACAAGTGTCAATTTTCAAAAGTTTGTTGTGTAACTACCTTTGTTATTATAACTAACTTCTAAAAAGTATAGTCTAAGACTCGGAGTAATGTTTATATAGTATCATTTAATCTACACGAATAGAAATGAATTATTTTCACTTTTAACCCCTCAAACCGTGGTCATGTTTCCAGAAAAACATCTAAAAAGACAAACCTAAAGTAAATGAAGAATTGTTCCACATTAATAATGTTCATTTTCATGTTCTTGGTGTTAAGGGACCCCAGATAATGTGTTATTAGTGTCAGAAACTTTGTGTCTGTTACTATGTCTGAGTAAGTTGCAATAACACCAGGCAGTTGCAGAAATCTTCCCGTTTTCCTCTGTTTGACGGAAGCTCACACCATGCTAACAGTGATTCCTTCCACACTGATCGGCCTCAATTCCTAAACATTAATGTTTGCACTAAATACACGTTCAGTCCGGTTTTGTGAACATTGGGGTCTAAGCATTGAACAACAGTTGAAAATGTTTTATTCAAAGTTTTTTTTTTTAATTTTAAAAGTTTAACATCCAGAATTTGGCACAATGTTTTTTGTGTTTTTACTTTTTCGAATGTCTGATTGAGCTCAGGAATAAAATTAGATTTTGATATTTAAGTAACTTTATGTGCTGTCAGATGTTTCAATTTTTTTACTTGATTAATTGCAATCTAGTTTATTATTATTATGATTTCACATTTAAAAATGTATGAAGCTGGCTGGTTCGCCGAAAGGTTTTCCGGATTCTTCCATCACGCTTTGGTCACAGTCAGCCATAACAAAGATACATAGCAAATATTACTATTGCTTTTACCTCTTCTTCTCCCTCTCCTTCATCCTCTCCTTTTTCTTTGTTGTCGTCTCCTGTTCCATCTTCATCCTTTTCTTCTTCTCCTGTTCCTTTGTCACCTTCTTCTGCACTTCCTCCTCCTTCTTCTTCTTCTTCTTCTTCTTCTTCTCCTCCTTCTTCTCTTGGCAGTTGGCAACAGTTTAGTGCATTACTGCCACCAGATGGTAAGGAGTGTGGATCAGAAAGTCAGACGTTACAAATGCGTGGTTAATTGTGTGATCTATGAAATGGGTCATCCTGTGCAGGCGTTAATTCCATAAATTAATCTCTTTGCATTAACGTGTAAATTTTGACAGCCTTCTTTTTTTTTTATTGTGATATGAACATAAATATTCATCATCATATTGAATGCTGGCTCTTGAATTGCATCAAATCAAAATCGTATCATAGCATGATATCGGCAAACATTGTATTGTTATATAAATCAAAATATCTTGTTGTGATTAGACTTGTGATTTACATCCCTACAACTCCCTTATGAGTTGCTGACTTTAAAGACTGTAACGGAACTGACACTATGTTCCCTGCTCCCTGATGGGAGGAATTATCGTCCTGGAAATGGGCAGTCACACCAGAATAGAAACGTTTCATGCAGGATAAAGACAACCACTCAGAGCAGCGTAGATTTAGATGCCTGTCGTCTGTGTTTGTCTGAAAAGATAAGATTTTAGGGCTCCCTCACGAGGGAGTCGTGGCAGATTCCTATAGCTCAAACTAAATTTACAGCAGTGATGCTGAGGTTAGCCAAACTATCACCGGCTTTTAAAGCTGACAGCTTTAATTAATAGCTTTTGACAGAATATTTACCCACCGGCCAACCACGAGGCTGCATTCTCCACCAATGTTATTTTTCCGCAGGTGATTGTGCGCATACGTGCCTGTCAGCAAATGTTTGCCGAACTATTTTAAAGAAGCAGCCTCTCAGGTGTTCTGCAGAGAGAGTAAACACACACCCCTGCAGAGATTCACCTTCATCGTCTCACCCTCTCACATGCATGTCAGCTGACTCTTTGCTGTCTGCGTTTTATCTGTTGAAGATAAAACCTTTGTGACTGATATAGGTCTGTTTATTATTCTCTTGTGGGCCACATCTCCTGAAAACAACTAAAAGAAAGTTAAACACAATGGCAGAAGAATATTTAATCTTTAAAATGGTTCACTTTTTAAAAGGTGAGTAAATAAAAATAGAGTGAAATGATGCCACATCACCATCTTCTTGATAGATTTGTATTCCTTCATGGCTTAAGAATTAAGACACAATAACCGTCACTGAAAATGCAGATGGTTTTATGTTCAAGCTTGTGTCACATTATTTAGTTTCTGGAATGGACAAACTTCTTTCTGCCTTTCATGGCTTGAACAGTCTGCATCTGGACGTCAGCGGCAACCAATTTTTCTCTGATTCTTCCCGTGTTCTTATCAGCTGTCTGCTGCTTTCCTGTCCTGTCAGTTCAGCATTAAGTGCTGACGGTGCAGCTGTGGTGTGTATGTTGTGTGTGTGCGTGCACGTGTAGATCACATTAGCACATCTAAACTGTGTGTTACAAAGATATCAGTCAGCATGAAGCAGTAGTAGCTCAGCACAAACTTGCAGCTATCATTTAGTTTGAATTACTCATATTACCTCATGTTAAGTCTAAAGGACCTGGTGGAATTTATTTTAGACTTAGTTTCGGTTTAGTTTCTTAGGTGTGGGTACATTTCGGTGCACTTTAAATTGCAAACATTTAACAAATGTAACAGTTCTTTCATTTGTAATAAATGTGGTTGTTTGAAATAAAATGCTAGTCTGTTAATGAACTTTTTTTATAAAGCACTTTAAAAACAGTAAGCGCTGGCCAAAATGCTGAACAGCAAGAATACATAAAACATTTTAAAAGACATAAAATAAACGTAAAAAGCAAACAAACAAAACTAAAATAACAAGGTTACAAAATAAAAATATATAAACCAAAAATAATATTAACATAATAATAAAATCAATTATTCTGGGTCAAAGGTCAAAGAAAGGAAATGGGGTTTTAAGCAGGGACGTGTAAACGGTGATCACTGAAGCATCTTTCGTTACAAGTGCTATACAAGACCATTTAGTACATTATACAGGTTCAAGTCTCAGATTGTATTTACATTCACAGGCCACTTTATTAGGTTCACCTTGTACTGAATTAAACTCCCCCTAATTCTTGATGTGATTGATTCAACGAGGTGCTGGAAACATTCCTCAGAGCTTTTGTTCCATATTGACATGATAGCATCATGCAGTTGCTGCAGATTTGTCAGCTGATGCAAATCTCCCGTTCCACCACATCCCAATGGTCATGACTTGCAGAAAATCAGGTTTTAATACTAAAATCTTTAAGCTGTTGTCTTTGCAAGCCATGTAAAAATGAAAACATTTAATTTCACAATATAAAGGCATACATGCTCATTAAAACTACCAGAAAACTGAATAACCAAATCACAGATGTAATCACAGCATCGGTCTTTTTCCATGAACTTTCCTAAAAGTAAATCTGTCTAGTTTTAAAGGGGAACGGTAGAACTGGAGGGATTTAAGTGTCATTTTCTTCTTACAGCAACGTCGAACAAAATACTAAGAGCAGCAAAGTTATTATCATAAACATGGAGAGCTGCAACGAGAGCATAGAAAGAAAAGGAGCGAGTGAGGGAGCAAAAACTGGCACCATCCTTGTCTCTTTATCTTTGTGCTCTGTTTCTCTGAATCAAAATGTTATTATGAGGCATTGTGTAAATGAATAGTGACAAAACAGGACTTTTATAAAGAATGATGTAGCAGCTGTAAAATAGGTTATTCTGCAGTCTTTGAAATCTCTCTCCAGCTCGGCCGGTAGACAAGTTTGGGGGTGTGGCTTGATTTCATAATTTCCAATGAGTTGGAAAGAATCTTTAAACATTCTTCCGTTGTGTATGCTTAGTATGTTTCAGGCACTAAACATAACTAGATACCAGTTTGGGAGGAAACTTTGAGGAGGGCTATTTAGTTGAAGGCATTGCAGCAAAATGACGTCAAAGAAGTGAAAAGTGACTAACCACCTCTTTATCAGGTCCACCTTACTAGCACCAGCTTGGACCAACTTATTTTTCCTTCAGAACTGCCTTCGTTCTTGGTGTCGTAGATTGCTTTTGCTCCGTATTGACATGACAGCATCACACATGCAGATTTGTCGGCGGCATCCATGATGATCACAAAGCTGCTCTATTGAACTGAGATCTGGTGACTGGGGAGGCCGTCGGAGTCCAGTGAACTCATCGTCATGTTCTAGAAAGCAGCGGGAGATGATCTGAGCTTTGTGACATGGTGCATTGGAAGTAGCCACCAGAAGATGCTACACTGTGGTCATAAAGGGATGTACATGATCTGCAACAATACTCAGTTATCAGACCAACAACCATGACAACCGTTCAAAGTCACTTAAATCTACTTTTTTCCTTATTTTGATGCTTAGTCTGAACCTCAGCAAGTTGTCTTGACCATTGTCTACATGTCTAAAGTCATGACGCTGCAGGCATGTGGTTGGCTGATTAGATATTTAGAATAACAAATAATCGAATAGGTGGACCTAACCTAACCGGTGAGTGTAGATCAACATTTATCACAAAAGTTGCCTCTTTAGCTGCAATTATTGTTCTAATTGTTAATTTTTTATTGCTTTAAATGTTACAGCAATAATATTTTGTCATGAGAAAGTTAATTTGCTATTAGAGCCACACAACAAAACACAAATGTTACTAATTCTGATATTAAAATTAGACCTTACTCTAAACCTGACATTGCCAAGTAATCTGAAAAAGTTTACTTGGCACTCCCTGTTTTCCCACATTATGTTGACATGCACACACTTTAATTGCTATATTATATCATCCTGTTAGAGTTGCCTTGCAACACGCACAGCTTGTGTCACATGGATTTGTTTACGCAGTGGCCAGGTCCATTAATTACAAGTGACTTTGGCCTTTGATAAGCCAAGCCACTTGTCATTTATAGCGTTGATTGTTTATTTCTTTCACAAGATCTGGCAACGTCAGCTCCAGCAGATCAGAAAGCTTCAAGTAAAGAGAAGACATACCTTTTGGGTGAAGGAGAAACACGAGTAGTCTTCAGTGTTTTAAAGAAATAAATATGAGGGCTTTTGATAAGTACTAACACTGGAAGATACTTTGTAACGTGCAAATAAAAATTTTAATAAAGTCTCCTATAGCTCATGTTGACACCACAATTCTTACAATAAAGTGAGAAGTATTTCGGTGCATGTACACATAGCCAATATGTGTAATAAAGATGTAGATGGGGATGTTTTTAAGGTTTCTGAAAGTGGCGTGTACCCTGAACAAGTACAACTCTGACTAAAATGGATTGTGTGTTGTTTCATTTATTTTTTGTCTAGAATTTAGTAATATTGCAGCTAAGAAGATGGACTAAATTCCTTCCCTAAAACCAACAAACATATGGATGTATACAAAACGGATCCATTAAAATCATTTCTTATGGTCCAGTAGACATGTCTGGTGGTGTATTTCTGTGTAAAGATTTAAGAAATATACTGTATTTAGGGTTTATCAGCAGGATGAAACCTTTCACATGAAAATGGTTTATGATACCATAACCATATCACATGTTTAAATTCTGTGTTATGTATGAAATACTTTAATAGACTGGACACAGAAAAGTTTTGACTTTCTGAACAGTGTGTTTCCCTTAAAAGTCTAAGGGTTTTTCTCTTTGGCCTTTTAGTTTTGAAGCTGTAATTCACTAAATTTATGTTGTTTTTTTTTTTTTACAGGAGGGTTTAAATAATTAATTCACCAAGAAATAGTTGAAGGAAAACGTTTTTGTTTGTTAGTTAATTTCCGATAACAGCTGTTTTGGTTATGTTTACCATGAAGCATTTAGCCGATTCTGTTTTGGACCTTGCTAATGACGAGAGAAAAGAGGAACTCTTTGCTCCAGGAATCTCTACAAATTTATAAAATCCCTCCCCAAATGTGAACAAGCTTCTGTGCCCTTCATTGCTGTTTGAGAAGACATCAGATTGTCCCAGTTTTTAATGTCTTAATGCAGCATTACACCCTTTTTGGATTTTATCTTTAAAGCTGAACTTAAAAATCTGAATACACTCTAAACTAGTGCTTCTCAAGGGGGGCGTTGAAATAACGTCAGGGGGTACTTGGAACATTAATCATGAAAGGGGGGCAGTGGCATTTCTTTGGGGGGTGGCGGGATTGGTTGGCAGTTGATTGACAACTTTACTGACCAATCAGATTCATAATAAAACAAGCGCCACGGCAAATACGATCAAAAGGAAGTAGATCCAAAGATCTTCTACTATAAGAAGACGGCTCACTCAACCCCCCCCCATATTTTTCTTCATGAAAATAACCTGGACTTTAGGGATTCTTTTTAAACTAATGCACAGTCCACTGAAAAACTGCAAAGGTAAGACAGACTTTATGACTTTGTTAGGCTTTTGTGCTTTTATATGTGGTGTTATTGTTGACGGGGCAAAGGAATCTCATTTTAGGATTTTACTTTTCAGGATTGCTATTTATTTTTATTGTGCTTTGAAGTTTTCTGCAATTAACCCATTTCAACTTTTACGTGTGCAAAGATGCTTTTTCAGCAGTTCAACTGGGGGGCACTGGCTCAAAAATGGTTAAGAAGCACTGCTTTAAACTTTACATTTTCATCACCTGACCTGCAACCAAAAAAGCATAAGGATGTCTGCAAAGGAAACAGTGGGGTCATTTGGTAATAAATGATGAATCTGCTTTGCAACTCGAGTGTCTTGACAGCACTACCACTCGTTAGATCTGGCTGCATGGGGCTGTGGTTTTAACAGGAAAAACGGGTTAGAAGAGCGTGACCTCTTCCACACAGCAAGTCTTTCTATCTAAGCCTGGTTATTGCGCAAGTGTGAGTTTGCAACAGTGCGTGTTTGTTTCATCCCCTCAAAGTGTGCTTGTTTTGAAATTGGTGACTGTGGTCATTGCCAGCGATATGCAGCCGGTTGGTTGTGTTTAATGCACAATCAGTTTGTGTGTGGCATTCCTTTCCCATAAAGACTCATCGCTCTCCCCCTCGTCTCTTTGTCGCCCATGTTTCGTGTCAACAAACAGGCCGGTCCAGTGCCTGCTGACAGAAAAGCCAGAGGGTAGAGAAACAGACTGGAAGGTCAACTGACCTGCTGGGAGTATCATCGTGTGTGTGAAAAGACCAGCGGTAGACAGTTTAATGAAGGGAACTCTTTTATTATGAACATAAAGAACTGGAACCTTAAATGTTGGGTGATTTGTGTGTGAAAGGCGTTGTTCATTTGGCTGTAAATGCAGGAGAGGGGCTGGATAAAGAAAAAGAGAAGCTGTAGCTCAGAAGAGTTGACGTTTATGGCAAAGGTCAGCATGTTTCTTGTTCCTGTTTCAGTAAACACTCTTCTAATTTTGTCATAATGTCGCAGTATCTTGCATTTTAGAAAAGATCCTACAGCTTTATTATTGTGATATTTTGAGAGGGACTGACTGAGATGTTTCTTTAAGGTGTCTGCAATAATGAGAGTTCACGGGTTTAGTGCTGCAAGCGATAATCACTGAGAAAAACTTCACTATATTTCAATTGTGCTTTATCACAGTTCTCCAGGATTTCTTAACCTTTAAAATAATGAGTCTGTAGGGGACTAGGGGCTCATTTATGGTAGCAAAAAGTATCATCTGCAGGCTGACAATCCATTTCATGAAAGCTGGATTTAGGGCTGGACGATTTATGGATTTTATTTAAAGTGTTGCAATTGCAAAATCACAAGTAGAGCAATTTTTTAAATCTTACATAACGCCTTATTCAGGTTTTAAATAGCAGCAGGAACAGTTTTACAAATCCTCTCGCTTCAGTTATAATTCCTGTTGTCTCTCTTGTGCAACAGGAATTTAAACATGTGACAGCTACACTCAGCTGTAAAGTTTACAAGCCTCATTGCAAACAAATTTTCCTTCAATGTCCTAATGAAGTTAATAAAGACTGTTTTACTGAGTGGAGTTACTCTAAATATACTTTAAGATGCACTAGGAAACTTTTTCAGGCTAATTCAACCTCCATCTTGCATCGTAACTGTACTGTGAGCTCTCTTTAGTTAAAAAAAAAATCTTATCTCTTGTTCTGGCCCTTTCTCTCTTTGTTTTCCTCGCTTCCTCCAATAATGTCGTCTTGTGTTTCTTTACTGAATCAGCCACGGTGTGCGTTCACAGCTGGTGTTCATATTTGCTTGTTAGTGTGTGACGTGGTGTGTAAAGCAAAATTAAACTGCAACATCACACCGCGTCCTGGAAGAAAAGGTTGTGATGCTGCCAGAAACGTTCACAATGAATTCACTAAAATGAGTCAGAAATGCAGAGCTACAAGGTTGGAAAGTACGTATTTATGTCTTTTAAGCTCATTTCTCTGATAGCGGGTTGACGTTAATAAAAACATTCATCTATTTTATGCCGTTTATCCGGAGTTGGGTCGCGGGGGCAGCTGTCTAAGCAAGAAAACCCAGACTTCCTTCTCCCAGGCCACATTCACCAGCTTATCCGGAGGGATCCCGAGGCGTTCCCAGGCTAGCCGAGAGATGTAGTCCTTCCAGTGTGTCCTGGGTCTTCCCCGGGGCCTTTTTCCGGTGGGACGTGCTCGGAACACCTCACCAGGGAGGCGTCCAGGAGGCATCGTGACCAGATGCCCGAGCCACCTCATCTGGCTCCTCTCGAT
>JBAMHW010000012.1:5408989-5423713 GCA_037177495.1 Rhadinocentrus ornatus
AGTCCAGAGGTCCCCAACCCTGGTCCTCAAGGCCCAGTATCCTGCAGGTCTTAGATGTCTCCCTGCTGCAACACACCGGATTCAAATGAATGGCTCTCTGACAAGCTCTGCACATTCAGTTGAATCAGGTGTGTTGCAGCAGGGAGACATCTAAGACCTGCAGGACACTGGGCCTTAAGGACCAGGATTTGGGACCTCTGGTTTAGTCTAAATGGAACGTGCTTGTAAACATTGTATTTACTGTATAAACTTTGCTTATATGGTTTGCATTGTGATACATTTTCTTTGTATGCTTCTGCACATCCCTGCGTGGGCATGTAAGTCTGTCTTTTGTTTTTTAAACATGTATTCATAGTTTAAACCCAGGGATGCGGGATCTGTGTGCACAGATGGAATAATCATATATGTTTTACAGTCTGCGCCCACAGATTTGCTAATGATTTCTCTCTTGAGAAACAGACAAATGTGACTAAATGATGCTGGCAGGACAGGGACTTTGCTGTTATAGCCCACAGTTGAGGATCCTTGTTGACCAATCGGTGGTATGATATCTGCAATATTAATATATACATATTAAAATATAAATACTAAACTGTAAAACATGTTTCACTTCTCCAGGTAAAAGTCCCCCCATCTCTCCTTCAAGTTGCTGTTTTATCCTTGCTTTGTTGTTTAAGACTTTCAGTCATTCTTTTTTAAGAAACATGTCCATAATAGTTTTGTCTTCCTGATAAAAGACAAAGTGATTACCTAAATTTGTGTGACCAATCCTTACAACAATGTAAACAGTTATTTCATATCAGAACATTCCATCATTATCACATCAGCGCATCATTTGAGAGCAGCTTTTCCGGTTGTGACACGAACATGGAAAAATGGAGTCCTATGAGAAAAGGATGTATTCTTGGACTTAAAAGGAATCAGTCCAGTAAATATGTGACCGCCCACTGTCACCACGGTCAGACCTGAGTTTAACACTGACTCAGAGTTGAATCCCACTGAAGAAATGTGTGTATGAGGCTTCAACAGAGCTGTTTTTTCTTTTTATGACGTGTAGTCACAAGTCACTAAACAGTCGAGGCTGCAAAGACACACACGTGCAAACACGAGACCAAAGTCTGCCTCACATAAAGGATGTGTTCAAGTGTGAGGGGGAGGGGAGGATTTCAGGCAGGCCCCCTGCTTACTTTGTTATAAGTTATTAACAGACCTGTGGCAGCTTCCTCAGACAACAGGGGTCCTTCTTCCCTCATTGTGCCTTTAACAACTCGTATAATGAACAGAGAATTTAATTTCCCTGCTCTCACAGAACAACCCCTGTCTTTGCTTTGGGGTTGATGAAGTCCAATGTTTTCATACGTGTTCTTTATAATAGGTCTTCCAACAAACGTGGAGAGCTTACTTGTCTGATGTGGTTTTTATTAAAGGGGGATTTTGTAGCTTTTAGTCTTCAAAAATTATTACCACAAAGGGATAGTGTTTACCAGACAAGATTTATGTTTACACTCCTTGAAGGATTATTATTTTTATTATTATTTTAATCGCTTCTTTCATATACCGTAAGCTGGAAAGAAGTTGTCATTAATGACCAGAAAGCAGGTGACTCCTGCTTGGTAGTCTGAGCTGAATTATATCACAGTGCTTTTTTCCACTTTATGCTGTTTTTTCTCATGCATGACTTGATGTTGAGCACATTTTCCAGAAACTGAGACGGCGAAGAATTACAGCGGTAGAATTAATCTTCTATTCCATTGTTATGAGAATTTTACATTGTACAACAAAACAAATAACATTTTAATGTCCACAGTGTCCTAGTCATAGACCTGAATCTGCCTCCACAGAACCATCATTTTGGTTAAATGGATTGTGATACTGTGGGTTATCATGTCCAACCCTCTATTTATCCATATAGTTGGCATTTTTTAGCATTTATCAGGGTTGGGACAAATGGAAAAAAAATGTACTTCTTAAATTTATTATTATTATTTTTTATTACTAGTCACAATATTATATATCTTGTATTTGCGTTCTGTACATTATTGGTGTCAGCTCTTAACATCTGCGTGTGCCTTTCCTTCCCTCTATGTTCTCATATATGATTTTTAATGGACCTCAAGTCCCAATAAGCTGCTCTCACTTATTTTTCTGATTTGAGACAAAAAAAAGTCAGATTTTGTGTCTGAAATGTATTGTAACTAAAGGTTAATCAGCAGGGACTGAAGTTAAAAACCAAGACGTAATCTGATAGAAACTCCTTAGATGACAGCTGTGCTCACATTTTATTGTATTTGCACAAAAAATGACTACTCAGAGATGAGTCCACATGTGCAGCTGATTGTGCAAGCCATGTGCACATGCTGAGGTCCTCACTGTAGCTGGCCCGTATTCTAGCCTGATCCATGGCCGTTTGTTTTAAATCCTCCTCCTCCTATTTTCAGCTTTCCGTCCAAACTCACTGTCCCGATCAAATGAACAGATCAAATAGATTTTTATTGACATAGCTGTTTGTCTTATATATAACAGGAATTAAACCATGATTGATATGGATGTATCTTAACATATTTTCTGTTTATTTTTTAGATTTAGAATATGGCTACAGAAATATCACTTTGAGTGAAATATTTTTCCCCCAAAAAACTCATGGTTAATTTTTAAATTTTTTTAAATTTTATTACAAGTTCTTTGCATGTTTTCAGAGAAAACAGAGAAAGAATCATACTTAGTTGAGCTATATATTGTCTCTTTATATACCTCCAGGCCCCATTATTTCTGCACTATAACAGGCCTAGGCTTACTATAATCTTTTCTGTAGCTCCACCCTCCTCCCGCTTCCTTACCTTTCTGTCCTCTTTGACCTTCATATGTTTTGTTACTGAAGTGAAAACCTGCTGAAAAACACGCCTGGTCTGCCCCCTACGCTCAACGATCACTTGTTATAAAACCTGCTAAAGGCACTTTTGTCTGTTGGTTTGATGGATGGGATCTTTAGAAGGGACAAAGAGTTCTCGCTCATGTGTATGAGTCACAGCCCTCAAACCTGAACTTTGGCCAAGAACCACCTACAGCTGAGGTCTCACACATATCTCGGCAAATAAAAACAAAGCATCACAACCAGAAATACACACTCAGGCTTTAGTTTAAGCTAAATCACTGCACTAAGTTGAAGATCAGTAAGAGATGTTCTGCTTAATGATATCAAAGTAATTTTCCTCTGATGTTACCCAGATTTCATGTGTGGATAATCATTTGTCTTATTTAAAGAAAACACTTTTAACCTTTTAAACTGTCTTGCAGACAAGAGAAAACTCAGCCTAAGTGCTTTGCATGTGTTCGTCAAGCACACAATGTAAAAATGAGTTTATGCTAACACACACCCATTGAGAAGCTTTGCAAATTGACAGTGTCATACACACACCTGTTAAACCTGGTGTTAACGTGCACCTTTGGTGATCCAAACATAAGTCATCAGCACAAGAGTACAGGTGTAATTCCACTTAGGATGCGTTCAGATCCACATTTAGCTGCTTTTTTTTTAGCAGTGCAAAAATGCAAATGTGTTCTGGACTGAAATACAGTACTGAGGGGGCTGCTCAGTGGACGTGCTTCCCAGAACTAGCAGTTATGAAGCTAGGTTGTGCATCTGCAGCTGTTTAATGTTTAACAGCTTTATGCAAATAAATAAAGGATGTTAAGCTGGCATCACTTATGTCCATTTATGGGTAATAAGGGCTTGTGTTGAGACTTTGGATGCATGGAAAAGATTGTGTTCAGAATAAATTTGTTTCTCCAGCTTTTTCTGTTCTTTATACCAATGATCATTAGAAATAAATAAAGAACAAAAAGTCCAATAGCAAATCTTTATAATCAATAGAATGGCAAATCTAACGCGCTGCAGATGACTCCACAACACACCCAAATAGCTCAATGTCTTGGACTTTTTTTGGTTTATTGTGCCAATGAGGGGAACCAAAATAATCAGACTGCTTTATTTAATGCAACAATGTTCCTGAGACTCTGGGCATGTTTCACGTTTAAATTCTCAGTCTGAAAATGTAGTTTGTAACCAGGAGCTCCAAACCACATGAAGCCATGTTGCTAATCTTTTCTTTCATTTATGTTTTTATTAAGGTAGAATGCAGAAAATCAGTAATTATTTATTAGGATTTATTAGAGATCTTTCAGACTGAAGATGCCTAAAAGTTAAGTTAAAATCATTAATTTTCACAGATATAAGAACAGCTGGGACCAGACTTCTCTGTGAAAGCTGAGCAGAGGATTTTGACCGTCTGCAGTTAAATAGATTTGTCTGATTTTGTTGGTGCAGATCTGGGACAATGAGTTTTACACCTGTCAACCCCCTTTCCCTCTACCTATCAATTAAACACCGCCCTGCTGCAGCATGGATGCCTGGAGTAAGCCTCCGGCATGTTTCGGAAGCATTTATGTTTAATTCTTTTGTGCATAAATGCACGGGTTGCAGGCTAAACACGTGACTCTTGGATGCTCAGATTTAACCGCATGTCGGCGCGTGATCCTGTTTGGCAGAGAAGGTTTTCAGTGAATCTCTGCTCCTCTTCCAGCTGCAGGTTTTTACTTTAACAAAGTGTTTGACCTCTGATGATTCAGCAGCCGCTGGTAGAAGGCTGGAAGAGTGTTGAGCAGGTTTGAATGGATGCTATCTGACAGATTTGGACCACAGCAAAGACCTTTTTGCATCCTAAAACAAAGCAAATGAAACAAAATATACCATAGCGTGAGAGATCTTCATTTGGGAAGCGTGTT
Source organism: Rhadinocentrus ornatus (assembly GCA_037177495.1). Classification (NCBI taxonomy): domain Eukaryota; kingdom Metazoa; phylum Chordata; class Actinopteri; order Atheriniformes; family Melanotaeniidae; genus Rhadinocentrus; species Rhadinocentrus ornatus. The sequence continues at coordinate 5,413,772 of JBAMHW010000012.1, forward strand.
TCCAGATATTTTCGTAGCAACTGGTTGAGAATAAACCCATGTCAGCTGCTAATGACAGCCGGAAAAGTAAACTCCAACTACAATCCTAAAGGCATGACAGTGCACATTTTTTACCTGCACACACAGTATCAACCACCCCTCACTGCAACCCCCAAAGCATCCAAAACATGTCTACTCTCTTTGCTGAGGCTTTGTCTGCATGCTTCCAGTGCACAAAGAACTACTGCTCTTTGATCCAGCAAAAGCCTATTTACCTTATAAATGAAACATTTAGGTTAGATCTGTAAGTGAACAAAATGTTAGGCATAATCTTGGGTTTAATGGAATTTAAACACATTTTGATAACAGCTCAACAAATAGGACTGCGTCGATTTTATTAGATAATGGAGGATAAATACGATTTGTAGAGTAAAACTGGATGGTCAGATTTCTACTTTGGTGTTTCTGCAGATGTTCTCTTTCTTCTCCTGTTACAATATTTATGTTTGCCGGTTGCTTTCTGTTAAATCTGTTGATTCCAGGAGTTCAGAAACAGAAACTTGCATAGAAGGATAGACAAACAATGATCTCTTCTTGTTGAGTTCAGACATTTTTTGTTAATCTGTAGGTGGATGGACTAACCTTTGTCCTTGCTGGTGCACATGTGCATTTTTAAGGTAGTTCAGGTGTTTGATGTTTCTTGGTTTAATAGTATTTTAGTAAAGGTTTATGAAGATCTTAATGTACCAGATACTGTGCTGTCCATGAACTTCTTCTTTGCTCTTCTTTATATATATATAAATGTTTGTGTATGTATGTATGTTTTGTACCACCTGCTTTTCCTCAGCCCTGTGTACTGATTGCATGAAGGGAGGGTGGCAGCGTGGATTAACTGTGCTGTGTTGTTGCTGCAGTTCACACATTCCACCAGGCCAAACTGGGCCAACTCTGCACCAACACAGAGGCGTCCTTATCCCCCCTCCTGTCCTCTCATCCCTCCCATCTCCCTCATTTTATTGTTCCTTACATGACGTCACCCCCCCTCTGCAGACTTCAGTGGTGAAGCCATTTTACTGGTGACTTACAGTACTGGTATCTGATCGAGATGTTTCCTCCTACTAATGATGCAGAGACTCTTCGAAGGACATCATTATTCAACATGATCTTGTGACACATTTGGTTCTACCGCCCTCTAGAGGCCAAACAGTGTTATTAAAAAAATATATAAAATAAAAGTAAAAGTCAGCATTATGAGGAAAATGTCAGTCTCTGTAAACAGGAAAACATTTAGTCAATAAAATTATATATAAAAAACAACAACAGTTATTTCACACTACACTTTCGGACCCTGAGGGGACCTGATAGACTTTTTCCTGTTTTTCATCTTTTTTTGCACCTGTTGACACAGATTTGGACTCATTATTAACTTTAAATTCTGAATTCAGTTGAAAAACACCTAAAATTATTTAATAATTTTGGTCTTTTGTTCACTATGATGCTGACATCTGAATAGTATAAGAGTAATATGACATAATGAAAGTTAATTATTGAGATAACAGACTCGCTCAGGTAACAGCTGATTAAGACTTTATGTCTTGCTGCTGTTAGCTTTTCATGTCAACTTCACAGAGTTTTTATCATTTGTATTGATTGCATTTGCCACATGTTAAATAACAACCCTGTTTGTGTGTTGAATCTGTCAGGGTCGAGTGGAGGTGGAGGCCGGCAATGAGAACATGAAGTTTGAGACCGGACCTTTCTCTTATTATGGTGTCATGGCACTTAGTGCTCCCACGCTAGGTGAGTCCACATCCTCTATCTTTTACTATTTCTCCTTCGGGGTTAACTTGGAACCCATCAGCTCTTTGTGTAATTTAAGGTTAAAATGCTGGACTTGCAAATAGGTGGGTCTCTACTGCCACCTTGTGGCAAGATATTTTACAGCTTTTCTAACGCTAATGTGAATAAAACCCCAACTTTTTAAAATAGAACTTAATAAATTAATAAGAAAACAACATGTTGTCTCATATTTAATTGCAAGTCAGTTGAATCTTTATTTTACCTTTATTTGTCACTGATTACTCTGTAATGGCGATCTAAGAGCAGAACTAAAAGGCAAACAGCAGTTCAGTATTTACAGCAATAAAATTAAATGTCTGTCTCTGGAGAAACTATAAACTTTAAATTCTAGATATTTGAGAGTTTAAACCTTTGGCTTTTATCCAGAATTACTAACTTCACTCTCCTGTTTATCAGTAAGCTCAAATGGTGAAACCACACTAATGTTAAATCAGTAATAACAGGTTTAAAATTACACACAAATAAAATTAAAACTACAATTTTACTCCACATTATTACATAAATTTTTATGCTCCACAAGTTTTGTGAACTCTCGTGTTTAAACTGAGTATGAGTTATATGCTTTGTGAACATGCTTTTATTTCACCCCCCAGCACATATGAAATAAAAAAAGCTGATCTGCCAGCTGATGTTCAAAGATGAGCTTTTCGGGTGTATTTAGGGAGGGAAAATATTTGAATTTCCTGGAGGCATGGAGAAGAGCTCATGTGTTGGATGAGAAAAGAGAAATCTCTCTCGATGATAACGTTTGAACTCCTCAATGTCTCTTTCTTACTTTCAAACACTTTCCATAAATACAAAATGTAATTGTTGACCTTTATTCTCCTTCTCCAGTTGGTCTCTGTTGGTGCGTCCAGCTGTCATCTTATGCCACTGCAGTCTTTCCATTCATGTCCATCCGCCTCTGTCTGTCGGATGAAGTCAAAACATATCAGTCTGAAAATGGCTTGATCTGACAGACGTGCCGTGTTGGATTTCTGATATCCTGTTCTAGATTTAGATGAAGAGAAACTCAAAAAGATAATAAATCAAGTGTTGATGGTCAGCACCTTTATTTGATGCTAGAAGAAAAAAATAATTATTGTCAGTCCAAACAAAACCAGATTTTAAAATACATGTAAACACGTTAATCCACCTGAAACTGCACAAAATTGAAGCTCCCAAATCCGGACCAACATGACCAGATTAAGTGTTTAAAGTTAAAATCACGTCTGCAAGTAAACACAAAGCAAATGTGCATTAAATAACCAGGTTGAGCTGTAAGTAAAGTTAGAAAATTGCAGATATTTTCAACTAGTTTCAACTTGTTCCAGGATAATAGCAGAGAAAATGAAAACCTACTATCAGGCTGCTCTGTTGTGCTGATTTAAATTACCTTGTTTGGAATTATTTCATTTTAGTCAAAGATATTTATTTACTTCTAACATGTATGAAATCAAATCTTGTTTTCATACATGTGCTACAGTCCTGAAATACTCTGGAGATGGTGGCGCGATGCAAATGTCTTTGCCAAGCCTCCCTGGTAAAATGTTTAAGTGTTAATAAGTAAAACGTCTGGAGGGTTTACTGAGTGTGGAAGCTGGTAAGAAGGTCTCCTTTGAGCTCTTTCTGCTGACCTGTATGTTGGTTTCCCCTTATAGATATGTTGATATTACCATGAAAATCTCCCTCTGCAGAAAAAGTACAATTTATGTTGCAAATTCATGGTATGACCTGGAAAAAATCTGGACTGTTCATGTGTGAAAACAGCTCTAGAAAAAGGGATAAAACACATTTTGTTAACCATGATTTTTTCCCCATGAACATCTGATCAGACATAAGTGGAAAGACATGAATGTTTTGCTTGTTATTCTACATTGTTCTGCTTTATTTCTCTGCTCTGTCTTGTAAAACTGTTACTCTTTCAGGTGCATCAGAGAGTAAAAGAGCAAAGGGGATGTGCAAAGCATGATTGTGTCTCATTTACCTGATCTTCCTCCATTCCTCATTTGTTCGTACCATCAAGCGTTTCATCATCAAACTTGTCAAACCTGACAGATTCACCTCCCCGTGATGTTCTGAGTAGGACATCTCTGTGTTTGCCTGTCCTTGTCCAGTCTGTGAGCTCATGAGATGTGTCTCCTCATCTCTCATTGGCTGTCCCTCCTCCTTCTGTCCCATCCATCACCTCCTCCTCCCTTCCTTCTCTCCTGTCCTCTCAGTGGCTGCACCTCGTCCTCACTTCCTCTCCTTTAAGAGGTTTTCTCTGTTCTCTCGGTTGCCAGGTAAACGCCGGCATGTCTGGGTTCTTTAACACGGAGGACAGGCGGGGATCAGGTTGAGAGGGAGGGGTCTGAGTGGGTGGGCAATTTGTTTCACATGCTGGGTGAAGAGATGCTTGATCGGAGGGTAGAAAACAGTTTCTGTGCTGCCTTTGATAGGTAGATAAAGTGGATCATGGCTTAAACGTCTGTGTTGTGGACAGAGCTGCTGCATGCTAAGATTTCAACCCAAATGTGGGCAGAATGCAAATTCACTCTTTAAAGGCAGCAAAGAATTATAATATGGCAATTCATTTTTGGCAAATAAATTCTTTGGCTAAAAACTGCCTTATTTTCACCTGATAGTCAACATTTTACCTGCACATTGCAGAGCAGTCGAGGCAGAAAGGGGGCGACAAATCCTTCGTTTATTTTGTAAATCAGCTTTTATGTCCTTGTAGATCACTTTATCACAAAGAGGGTGATCTCCACTGCACTGTGGTAATTAGAAATGGTGTAATACAATGTTATTTAACAGTTTTAGGGCGTTTAAGTCATTACAAGCACATGAGTGCCAGTAACACACATGCTTAAAATGAATATTTAGGGCTGTTATCTTGAGATCATGAGCTCAACAGACGTTAGAGACGTGGAAGTTAGTCAAAATTAGATTTTTGCTTTTCATTGATCACATTATGTGTGATCTTTACAGCTAGAATCAGGTGATCAAAGAATTTGTTTGCCAAAAAGTGAGCACTGGAAGGGAACAATCAGTCGAGATAAAATGGAGAAGGATGGGACATCGTGAGACGCCCAGATGGGCGTCTGACTTCCCTCAAGGGGTCAAGCTGTCGCTGGGTGCATCTCGATAGCTTCAGATGGATCCTTCCACAGTTTATTTGATCACTGTAGCTACTGGGGTTAGTAAAAGGAAGGAAAAAACATGAAGCTGTCCAGATGCAGCCTGTAATAGTTTTTCTTTTAGCTGCGTTTTTGTTATTCTTGTCCTTTCCAACTTTCATAGTGTAGTTTAACTCTAAATAGATTAGAGGGCATTAATCTGCTGCAGTAGATTCAAAGTCATTAGAAGGGCAATAACTCCTTTTAAAATGACATCAACTACCAGAGCCCAGTTCCAAATTTAGTCCCAACTATGTGCTGTAATTGTAAATAAAAATGTTTACCTCTAAGGGTTGTTGTTTGGAACTGGGTCCCATCACTCGCCGACTTCATTTTATAAAACTACTAACTCATTCTGCAAATACCTGCTGACAGATGGAGATCAGCCACCTAAAAATCTTTCTTTCTGAAAGATCCAGTAGGTAACTTTTTACTAGATGGTCAGCAGCATTGTTTTGCACTGCAGTGTTTTGGTTTCTTTAATTTGTGTTTGGTAATGAGACTACAGCTGAGAAGATGTAAGATTCAGCGTTAATGTCAAACCTGAGTAATGTAAGCGTCGCTTTTTAGCCATGATTTAGCTAAAAATGGCTCCTTGGTCTTCATTTCATCATACAAGAGACCAGCTTACTACTTAATAGCTGGTAAGTCATAGTTCATTACTCCTGTTGTTATCTGTTAAACAGAATGCTCATTTAGTGCATTAATCCCTTGCTCCAAGCATTATTCTTTATTATTATTATTATTCTTTATTTGGTCTTTTAACATAATGTAAATTAAAAAAAGCACATGTGTACCATTTATTAGTTATGATAATTGTAGTGCAAACAGTATCCACCAGGTGTCAGAAGACAAGTATCAGATTATAACAGTCCAGCTTTTACCATAAAATGATGTAATAGTTTTTAAAAAACAATATATGATATATGTGGTAAAAATGCATCCGTTTTTTTTTTCTCCCTCAACAGTTTAGCTACTTTAAATAAAACACAACACTTTCTCATCCTTCCCAAAACCTTTGTCTGCTCTGATTGGTCAGCTTCGCAGGCTAGGTCACACACCGCCATTCTGCGTCAATAAACTCCAATAAATGTGTCATTGGATTCAAAATGAAGAAGCTGTTTTTAGAGCAAGGTCAGTAATTTTTTAAAAGATTTTCAAGAACTTTAAAATCCAAACTGAAAATTATAGAAGAACCTTTTGTCTTAGTATAATTACAGGTGTAAAGGGAATATAGCAGAAGACATATTTGGACATTGAATTTAATTTCATGGGGGATTTAAAGAAAAAAAAAAGAGCATGATATGGCTCAAAACCCTAAATGAATAAGCTCGCTGGGCTTTTTAAGCTGCCATATACATAATCGAACCAAAGAAAAGTGCCCTACTGGATCATAGCCGTTCCAACACAACGAGAACTGGTTCCTAATGTAGCTAACCTAACCACTAACCAAGAAACTAGTCGTAGATAGTTAGAGAATTAACTTATCGGCTTAATTCCTTGGAAACTAATTCAGTTGACGTGTCCAGGTAAAACAGTTTCCTATGACTCACTGAGGCCCCCTGCTGGACGACTCACACCCACCGGTAATAATAATACACACATGGTAATAATGACCTTGCGTGCGAAGTGTGTGTGTGTGTGTGTGTGTGTGTGTGTGTGTAACACATTCAGGAGAATGAATTGTGTGGATTAAATCTCTCAAAAAAGCCAAACACTCAGCTTGATGACACATATAGATGTTAGTCACTGTTAATCAGTTTAATGGAGCAAAGGTGGAAAATAACAGAGAAACTAGAATTCTTCAGGAAACTGTTAGATGTGATTTAAAGTTAGTTTTTATTATTTAATTAACTGGATGTTAAAGCCGGATAGAGTTGACAAAAGATTAAAAGAAATCTCTTTACATTCATACATTTCTTTTTAATTCTCTAATATATATTTAATATTGTTCCAGTTATCTTCCAGCTATTTGCTCTAAAGTCTAAATGATGTGTCTGTTGATCCTTTTTATAGTTATTAATAATTATGTGACTAGACTTTATTACTTGCTGTTACATTTTGTCCTGAAATGATGATTTTCTCAGTTTATCATTATAAATCGTTTTGGATGCAGACAACGAGTCAGATTAATAAGTAATCTTGATCTCGCTGATTTCTGCAGATCAAATAATTGATTAATAAGATAATGAAGGCAGAAGAACTGATTACAGAATCTTTAATTTTTTTCCAGCTGTGGGTGTAAATCACGATACGGTTCAGTGGATTACGATTCAAAGCTTGCTCACGTATTCTGCTGCGATACTATTTTGATTTATTTGATTAAGAAGGCAGTGATCAATGAGACCAAATCACATTCTGATTTAACACAAACTCGATCCTCAGATATTTAAATAAACCTGTTCTCTTAACAATATGAACCATATTAAGCTTAAAGTTTTCACATCTTGCAAAATAACAATGAAATAAAAATGTTTGTAGACATTAAAGCGAGATATAATGTAAACCTTACTTCATTTTTTTAAATCTATATATTTTTATATTGTCCTAAATAAGTGTAATCTATTTATATATGTATTTATAACATGTTTTTATTATTAGTTATTTTATTTGAGCAGTTATTTGTGGGTGAAATAAATCATTGTGAGCTATTTGTTCTTTTTTAATTTCTTATTATACACATCATATTTTGTAAAATTTCATCATAATAAAATAAACAATGTTTGTTATCTTCATTAAATTATTTTATTATCTTAAAACCGTTTTGAATATTGTTTCCACCACTGTCATTAATCCACTGTTTAACATTTAATAAAGTTACTTGTGTGTAAATATTGAGATGTTTGGCTGTAAATCATCCGCATTAACACAAGATGAGTTGCTGTTGGTCACACTGTGTGTAGGAATATTTTATGTGCCTCTGACTTTGTTTGAGATCAGAATCTCTTTGCTGTCATGTCCTGAGTGGATGAAATAAATCAATGATGCTGTTACTGTCTTGTGTTCCTAATTCCTCATCTGTGTCATTGAAGTTAACCTGCATTCGAAGCCACGCTGCATCTTGTGACTTAAAGTTGATAAACTTCATTTATCTGTATTTGCATCAGAAAACCATGAATTCTGCTTAGTTTTTTATGATTGTATGCAGGATAGCCTGGAGGAGCTGTTGTGAATAACTTTCCTTGCTCTTGTGCGTGTTTGCAGAGTTCCGTTCACCGTCCCACCTCAGCGGGTTGAACCGAACAGCCTCCCTGAGCGGAGGCGACCGGACCGAGTCCCTCTCCGTCAGCGGCAGCAACAGCCAGCTCAACAACAGCATCCCCATGCAGCAGTACACGCCGGACTTCTACGTCAAAGCGCTCGCCGACCTGCAGTTTGTCAAGGTTGGTGGTAGGGTTTAATCTTCACAGGGAGAGTTAAAGACATCACAGCTTTACTTTTTCATTTATCCATTTATTTGAGCAATTTAGGTCATGAATGGAATCAAAGTTTTCAAGCAAAACCAACACATATTTGATACTTTAATCTCTAAATAATGTTCAACAGATTTCTTTTTTTCTTGTAGGCTTTTGGTAAAAACTGTTCAGTTTTCAATTTATTGATCCATTGACAAATTTTCTGCCACTTGTGCCAGAATGAGTCTGCATGTGAAACCAGTTCAAAAGCTCCCATTTTGGTAGATGTTCAAGAGGCATCCCAACAACCTAACCCCCTTAACTGACTCCTTTTGTTAAGTTTCTCCGAGTTGACTGAGCTCCTTAGCCTGTCTCTGAAGGTGTGCCTCGCTCCTCTTAGGACAGGTGTAGACAAGCGTGGTCCTCAACCGTAAACCAGAACTAGGATTAGAGTTAAAGCAACAACTTTGTCTTCAGCTGTAGTAGAAAATCCCCCCTTTTCCAAAAAAGGGCAACAGCCTCAGTTTGGATGCACTGGAAGTGTGAATTTCCCAGCTATTTCAGACTCTGTAGCAAACCATCACCATCATGCTGTAGGTTTCCGCTTCTTAGTGTGGAAAACGGGTCCACATTATCTACCAAAATCACACAAACGTCCCTAAGCTGGCTGAATTAAAAATTTCTGGCTTTTGTAAGAGTCTAAAAATTCTATTAATAATATTTATGAACAGAATCTGTAACAGGGACCTCTACCACCAACCAAATTACATAAAAACATCCTCCAGAAATGAGTCTTACTTTGTTCTGGCAATGCAAACCAAGCTAACACGTGACTGCACAGGGCCTGGATGGCTTCAGCAAAGAGCCTGATACCCCTCGCTCCCAGAGCTCCTCCAACATGAGACCACGGAGAACCCGGTCCTCACCTGGTCTCCAACAGGAGACCACAGAGGACCCGGTCCTCACCTGCTCCGAGTCCCCAAAACATGTAAACTGGCTTGTAATTTCAGAGTTTCCTAGAGAAACTCTTTATTATTATACATAGATTAACTGTTGAATGAAATATAACTGATAAATTACACAGGGATGGGAACTACCCGGTGTAAATATGACCTCTGTTAGAAATTGTTCTTGATATGAGGAAAGATCTATATTGACATGATAAATCTTGGACACAAAAAAAAGATGAAACACAGGACAGTAATGCAATAAAACAATTGAAAGACCTAAAAAACCAAACAAATGTTTAATAGTCAGTATGTGCTAAAAATTAGTACATAAAAAATCTTCAATAGAGATTGAAAATGTTCCAGTAAAATTTAATATTTATTATTTTTATCAAAACAATTTTTATTTATAAAGCACTTCTCATTCAAGAGCAGCACATATTTTACTCAAAAACAAGTGTAGTGTGTTCACATATATATATATAGTGAGGAAACTAAGTATTTGAACACCCTGCTATTTTGCAAGTTTAAAAAGTCCACCTGCCCTCCACTTATTATCCTAAATCAGAAGCACCTGTTTGAGGTGGATAGCTGCATAAAGACACCTGTCCACCCCATACA
>JBAMHW010000012.1:5457908-5468776 GCA_037177495.1 Rhadinocentrus ornatus
CCCCCCCCCCCCCCCCCCCCCCCCCCCCCCCCCCCCCCCCCCCCCCCCCCCCCCCCCCCCCCCCCCCCCCCCACCTATACTATTTGGGGATAAATGATCTGTTAACCTTTTTGGTTAATTGCAGCGATATTGCCACTCATCTGCCTTCTGCTCCAATAAAACCTTTGCTCCACTCAGCTGTAGCCACATTTCCCAGCTGACAGCCAGAAGTAGTGAACACTAAGTGTTTTTTTTCTTTCTTTTTGAAAACTGGGGTGTATACCATTTCAATGCAGCAGGCTGAATAGTTTTCTTTTTTCTCATTGAACCAGAAAACACAGAGGAGTAACATCATGACCCACATCCTGAAGACTGAAGATGGGAAATGTGCTCAAATTGAGAAGTTCGAAAATAACCCGATGCTGTGTGCGGTCGAGGCTTTTGAGGATTCTTTTGGTAAGAATTCATGTTTAAAAATGATAGTAAACTTTTAGTCAATTACACATAGGCTATACAACTTAGAGTAGATCTTTTCAACATATTTTAAAGAAAGTATTAATTTTCAGTCTAATATTTACATATGGTGGCCCATAATTTCCTCCTCACAATTCAAGCTGGGAGAATGCACCTCCAGCAACTGTGTGAATAGCACATGTGGGAAAAGTCATTTAATATCTTGTTTACGTGAAACCACCATTGAGAAACGATGTCGGGCCATCTTATGACACAGTCACAAAATGACAAAGTAACCATTGTGATGTTAGAGAGATAAGTTTTACATGCACAACTGGTACACTGCATTTGGTACAAACAGATAAAAGTACTTGGATGGTTCTGGAGACTTGGTTCATCCTCAAAAGAAGAACTTGTTTTTTCTGAATAATACTTGATTCCACCCAAGAGGGATAATGATTAAAATTATAGTACTTTTTAAATCAATAAGAAATGATTGATTCTATGGGAAGTCCAAGTCTTGTTCCAGGGAGTGATGGCTTCTGACTGGAATAACCTCCTCTTGTAGTGTAATAGAAGAAGCCTCTGACTGAACATACTGACTAAACAGATGTAGCACCGCAATCTCTGCCAACAACGTCTCTGATCACAAAATATTCATGTTACTGAATGGAGGTGGGTGAAGTGGAAGAATTTAAAGACATAAACACACAGCTGTGAGGACCATTTTCAGTGAGCCCACTAACTTTCTCTCTGGGTGTGAGTGGGCTCGTGAAGCAGGCAGATAAAAACAGTAAAGGGTCCTGAAAAATTGACTTGCTTATTTTACAGTCATTTTGGCAGACGCTTTTATTTTTCAATATTGATGAGCCAATAACAGATGTTTTCAAGCACAGGAACTTTCTCATGATTCTGGCCGATGTTGAAGAGATGCTGTAGAATCAAACATAGCAGTTCTGCACAGGTTTTAAAAACCCTGGGGTTATTCCTATGCTCCAAAATCACCTATTGTATTTAAACAAAATGTGCATTAAAGCAGTTATTGTAATGCAAATGAACATCCTGCTTGTCCTGGACTGCTGGCTGCAGGGTTCTGTTAAACATACTGGAAATAGAAAACACAGTGCTTGTCCTGGCATGAAATAAAATGCTGACGTCAAGTTCACCTGCTCAAGTAAGCCTTTGGTTTCGTGACTCTGTCAGACTTCACCATCAAACCAGACTAGTTTTTATCTTTAAAAACAGCCTGAAAACAATATTCACAGCACAACTGTAAATTGACCTAAAAACTTTCACAGGCTCCATTATTTTACTTAATCACACAAAATGTACAAATTAGGCTGTAAAATAATAATAACAGAAATAAATATTTAATTACAAATTATGACTTAACAAAGAAGGTGACAAAGGGCAGGCTTTGAAGAATGTCAAAATGAACTTTTCTTTTTGTTTTCTTTTCTTTCTCAGACAGAAAGGTGAACATACGCTTTCGTGACACAACCCAAAGCCAAATGGCTTTTATGTTTTCTGACAATGATGAAAATTATTGTGTAAAGGTGGATGGAAACGAACTGAAGGTAAATATCTCTCCACTAAATGCAGCACATATTCACTTTTTGGTCTAAACAGTAGACGGATATCTAAAGTCTCAGTCCTAAACTTTTAAAGTTTTGAAAGCAATTTAATAAAAGTTGAGATGTAATGAGTTATAATGAGATGTAATTCCATATAGTATAGTATATGTTGGTGTGGAATTCAGTGAATAAAAAAATATATTTCTTACAGACGCCTTTGGTTGAGCTTTATCTGCATTCCTGTTTTGTGGGAATGTGTGAAATGTTTATTTTCTACCATCATCACTCATTCACTGAGCTGAGATCTGAGGGCTGATTGAATTCATTCAACAACTCTATTTTTCTACTCCTGAAATTTGCAGCAGTACTGTTTTTTTTGTTGTTGTTTTTTTTGCATTTGACCTGTTAAACCACAAGCCAGTTGTTTGTTTCGATTTTGTAGAAACAATGTTTACTTTAAAAAAATCCTGCTTTTCTTTTTACACGAGATTTAAATTTCGATGTGGCATAAATTTGCATATAATGTGAGGCTGTTTATGTGTTAGCAGTAGTAAGAGCAGTGGTTCTCAAACATTTTCTACCGTGCCCCGCTTTGGAGGAATAAACATTCCCAGACCCCCCCGCCCGAACCACTGAGTTAAAGGAACAACGAACAAAATAGAATACACAAGTGAATATTTCTGTCTTGGTTCTGCCATTGGACCACTGCTAAATTCTGCGTTTCTGTGTGTTCACAGCTGGAAATGATAGAGGAGCCAGTAATTTCAGCTGATGATTATTGGTTTGAGAGGGAAAACCTTAATGGCAGCGAACACTACGGCCTGAAAACTGTGGCTGAAACCCCGCTGTACATCATCATTACCAAATCCAAGGGGTGCAAATTCATCCTTCATGAATCTAAGGACAACTGTTGTAAATTTTCCACAGAACCAAATCTACAGTAAAGGTTTGTTTTCAGTCAAAATAAATAAAAATGTAAAAGATCATCACAGTGAAAGATGGAAAGACAAAGATTCACTAAAGTCAATTATTCAAGAAACCTGAAAATGTCAACCAATCGTAGAGAAATGATAAGCTTCTAAGCTTAAAGGTGTATTTTTTTTGTGTGTGGTCTGAGGGGGAAATTTATTCATTTAAAAGTTTTAGTTGTAGTTTCAAACTTTTATCAAATCATAGTACAATTGTCTTTGCAAAGACCAACTCTGAGAAAGTGAAGCAGAACAAGTTTTAGTAACGACAGTTAGGAAGAAGTCTCGAAAAATGGCCATTTGGGCTCAATTTGTTCTCAATGTTTCCCAAATGGAGAAGCTCCAGGTTTTAATTAATCAGCCCTGTTTCCTGTTGATTCCCTACTGTTTTTAACTAAAGAATAAAATAAAGTCACTCATACAAAAAAGAAAATGGCCAACAACTTACTAGCTGAATTTTGAGCTTAATTATACTTTGTGAGGTGAGCACAATAATGCAGCAACTTTTACACACGAGCAGTTTACATTCATCTCCAACGTTAAAGTGAACTTTTTAATGAAAAAAATATTTTAAAAAAAGAATAAAGTTTTTATATCAGATTCCAGTTCTTTACTCACTTACCAAAAGCTGTCTCAAGCCAAGAAAAGCGATACCACTATTCACTCTTGTTTTGGCTCTTTGTTATTTAGCATCTTTGCTGCTAAATGCAGCTTCTTTGTGGAAGTTGCTGGTGGCAAATGCTGGCTTATTTATGAAAGTGTGTTTTTAAAAAGAGCTTTAAAAGAAGATGCTGACTTAGGTGACCGGATCTTCTCAGACAGACATCCTAGGATTTAGGGGCTTTAGCTGCAAATGTTCCATCATATCTGGTCTGAAACAATCTCTGGAACACATTCAAGTCCTTTTCCAGAGAATCTTAGACTTAGTAAATGTTTGTGTGCTTCTAACAGTCAGATAAGACGCCGAAAGGCCTCTTAAAAATCAAAAGTAAGATCTTAAAATCAAATTGTGTACAATCTGTAGCCAATTTATAGATTTGTTTTGATTGAGACATGTAGAAAGTCTGGAGATAAAAACAAGTAAAATGTTATAATAAGCTTTTCTTGCAGCACAAATGCATGTAAATTGATGGCAAAAGGTGGTTTTATATACTTTTTTAAGCTTGTTAAAAAAGTACTATTACAATACTGTAAGTACAGTACTATGTTAGTAAAACTAAAAGATTTACTTTATTTTTTCAAAGCCTGATTTTCATTGGAGGCGTACAATATTTCAATGTGTGTTAGCTGAATATGTCTTGCAGGGCGTGAGAACCTTTATTTCTGTGAACAGAGACAGCCTCATAGACACAGTTTGGTATGTTCAGTTTAAATTTGTCAATGAAAACATGTCTGAGTCATGTCTAATATGTTTTGATAGTGAATAGAAACCCTGCTACATGATGTCACTGACAGTGTTTCATCAAGTGAAGTGCTTCCTGTGCCTATAATATCTAATTATCACCCCACTTCCCCTCCTTTCCTGTGTTATTTTCTGCAGGCATCCACCAACGTCCTGGTTTGGGTTAGCTGCCTTCCTCTGATCAGACCTGATCCAATGTGAATTAATTACACTGTAAAACAGATTTTAGGATCAAAATTGTGCAAAAGCTAGATTTTCAAGCTCTTTATTGGTCCTCACACTGTAATGTTTACCCTTATGTCTCATTGTTCCATTTTCTTAAATCCATTATTCAAACTAGTTTCCCTTTAAAGAGAAAATGTTCCATAAGTTGTTTGGATTTGTTTAACAGGACTATAAATGATTTATTGATCACCAGCCAATGCGGCTAGTAGTTTCCTAAAGTTACCAGCCAATCAAAACTTCCACCAGACTGTTTTTCCAGACAGAATGCATCATGTCATACATGTTTTTTAGCTTGTTATTATCAGACATTACTCTAACCATTCTCTGTTTTTGTTTTTTAAATACATTAATGTTTAAACTGTCTCTGACATTCATTATTCAGCTGCACTCTGCTCATGCAGGCATTAGCTCATAAATGCATGCTTACATTGTAGCCGATGGATGTATGATGAACCCTGGAGTAGTTTTTCTGGCCAATATAGTGATTGCACTTCCAGGACAAATGATTTGCTTCATTCATCACCTGCCAAACTAAATTGTAAGATTTGATTTATAGCCACATTTGGCAGGTGTTGGGTATTAGAGCCCTGATCCTTAAGCTAGAAATAAAGTGTCTTCCTATTATATTGCTGTTTGAATGTGAAGCAGATTGTACATTTTTTAGGTGGAAATTGCTTGCATATTTTTTTGACATTTTTTTGCCTTGCATTGCTAACACTAAAAAAAGAGATGCTATATAAGATTTTTCTATATGTGGATATTATTTTGTATACTAACAATAGCTGTAAATACATTTTAAAATAAAACATTTGAATATCCTTAGAGATGTGGAGCTGTTTTTGACCATACTGCTGGGGAGGTTGGGGTTGTAAGGTGAAGATTTATTTGCAAGAAAAGGTAGTCTAATGCTCTTGAAACAATTTGCTTGGCCAGACTTCATAACAAAGAGCAGAAGCTGGTGAAGGGAAAAGATCTAGGCTGGTGAGCAGATAGTCTTCTGGCAGCCTCCTGAGCTAGAGGGCTAGTAAAGTGGTAGCTAGCTAGAAGGAAGCGTAATGTTGCATTCATTCAAACATTTTAGGAATCTTGGAAGTGTTTGCTGCAGGGCTGTACTGGAGAACAGACACAGTTAAGATGAAAAACAGATGTTCCAGGAATTCTGCTGGAGAAAGCAGAGGAGGAGGGGAGATGTGACACAAGAGAAGAGAAACAAGTTTGAAGGCCTGTGACAAGTTATGCGTAACTGATGATTTGCTGGAGATATGAGAAATATGATTGTCACATAAACCACAAAAACTGTTGTTTACTTACAAGCGTCAATAAACCTAAACAGCGCAACATAAAATATTGTGTAACACTTTCTTTGTGGGAGTGGGGCTGTTTCAACGGCTTTGTGTTTAATGTTGCATAACTGCATGAGAACGAGGTTTGCAACACTGGAAGCGACTAGATGTTGACTCTGTGGTGGAAATCTAAAATTAAGATGCTGAGCTCAAAATAGTCTTAGCTGATATTAACACCTTTGCTAAGACATCATACAAATACAGAGTACCATGAAGTCTGCAGGTGTCTGACGCAGAAGAGTAGGGTCAGTCAGCTTTTAAATCCTTTAGATCGAAAGATAACTGACTTTATGACAGCAGATGGCTTGGGGAAGGATTAACTCATCAGCTTGAAATTATTACATAAGTTACAAACAAACCTTCCTGTGAGTGCTATTCCAGTTATCTCCATTATCTTAGCAATGCACTACTCTGCAGCCTAACAATCATATGCTGTATGTTAATGAAAGATTATAAAAACAACGAACTAAAAAACTAATTTTCTGCCAAAACTCCCACCAACTTGTCAAAAACACAAAATATTGACATAAATCAGAGATCCCGGAAAGAACCAAATGTTAATCTGCTTATGGTGTCTTTTTATAACTTTATTCCATGTGGATGTTTGCTCAGCTGCATGTTTAACAGAAATCCATTCATTCCTTTCTATTATTAATTCAGTTATTATTATTTCTATTACTTTCTACCAGAGGAAAAATACACTGGATCACTGCTACAGTAACCTAAAAAAATGCTTATAAAGATGAACCCAAACTCCATTTTGGTAAATCAGATCACCTAGCTATCCTGTTGAAGCTCACCGACGTCAAACAGCTGAAAGCCAACCAGTCAGAACTGTTAATACCTGGACTGGCAGTGCAACAGCCAAACTGCAAGGCTGTCTCCAGCTCACATATATGAATGTATCTAAGGAGGCCAAAACCAACAATCATGACTACACAGACACTGTCAGTGACTATATCAGTTGGTGCACCTCCATCTGTGTCCCCCCCAAAACTGTTTGTATCTGTCCAAATCAGATGCCCTGGTTTAATGCAGAAATACGCATCAGAAACAAGCAGGCAGCTTTCAAGTCAGGTGACAGCGAAGATTATAAGAGATCCTGATATAAGCTGCAGAAATCCATCAAAGGTCACACTCCTTAAAGCTTGAAAGCCACTACCTGCAAAATAACACAAGTAGCACGTGGCAAGGTATGAGAGCCGCCACTAACTAACAGCACAGAGGTTAAGGACATGGATCAACCAGATTCTCTTAACAGGCTTTACGCCAGATTTGATAGATCAAACAAAGATACTCCAGCAAAACTTCCCTGCAAACCAAAAGACTCAGCTCTTCTGGAAACTAACTCACAGGTCCTGAGGGCTCTGAAGCAGGTTATACCTGAAAAGCTGTGGGTCCAGACAGGGTGTCACCTAAAGCACTCAGGGCATAAATTGCATGGGACTAAGCAAGCTGTAGTCCCAAATATTTTTATATCTTCTATTAGGCAAGGCAAATTTATTTGTATAGCACATTTCATGTACAAGACAATTCAAAGTGCTTTACACAAAACATAAAAACATTACAGCAAGGTGCAGAAAAAAATACAAGTGTAATAGGAAAACAAAGATTAAAAAAGATAAAACTGATTACATAAAAAATAAAGATAAAGAACTTTGTGATTCCCTTAATGTGTTAAGGGAATCACAGTGTTAATGTGAACAACAACTAGTGTGCCAGTGGGAGTAAAACAGAAGAGGCCCCAGGATGGAACCCTGGGGAACTCCACATGTAATTCTTGTCTGCTCAGATGTAAAGTTGCCTATTGACACAAAGTATTTTCTGTTCTCTAAACAAGATTTAAACCAGTGTAGTGCAATGCCAGAGTGGCCAACCCAGTTTTCCAGTCGTTTCAGTAATATATTGTGATCAACTGTATCAAATGCAGCAATTAGGTCCAATTAGAACAAGTCAATCATCTGTATTCAAACATATGTCATTAATGACTTTGGTCAGAGCATCTTGGTGCTGTGGGGATGCCTAAAACCTGACTGGAAGACATCATAGCAGATGTTTTGTGTTAAAAAGTCATTTTGTTGTTGAAAAACTACTGTTTTGATTATCGTACTTAGAAAAGGAAGATTTAAGATCGGTCTGTAGTTGCTCATTTGTCTCTTGTCTAGATTGTCCCTTTTTAGCAGGGGTTTGATTACAGCTGTTTTTAGAAGTTCTGGGAAGTTAAAGATAAGTTAACAATCTGTAACAGATCTGGCTCCAGAGTTCTGTTACAGAATGCCCAAACAGCAAGAGGACAAGTTCAACTCACATATGATATCACCTAGATCTTTGCTGTTAATGGGATTAAACTGTGTCATGATGTTTAAACTGGTTTTCAACGGACACAGTATATTTCCTGAAACTGCTGCTGATGAACCAACTGTTTGTCTGATATTCTGGATTTTTTCTGTGAAGAATTTGGCGAACTCATTGCAGCCTTGGTGGAAAAAGTTCAGGTGCTACTGACACACGAGGATTTGTTAATTGTAGATTATAAGATTGAAGTTTCTCTTTATACATGTCATAATGAACCTGTAGATGTGTTTTTGTCCAACTGTGCTTGGCTTTCTGACACTCTCTTTTTCATTTTTCACCAGTATGGAATTTCTCCATGGAGACGTTTTCCTCGTAGAGACAACCTTCACTAAATATTAGCAATAGCATCCATAATACTTAACATTTTAGCATTAAAACTAGTGACAAGCTCATTGGCTGATGAGCGTGAAGAAAACTTGTTTTGTGAATAAAACTGAATCAATAAAAAACAATGAAAGCCTTGTTTTGTGTAAAAACCAAGAGAAAACCAAACCAAAAAGTGGAAAATTTGGCTAAATGTTTAGAGCAAAGTCATATCATTACTAAGCTTATCATAAGGGATGAAGGGATTTATTCCCCCTATAAAAGCTACCATATGGGCTCCACAAAAATCAAAATATTTTGGCTAGTTTTTTCATTGGGAACTTTACAATGTGCTTAAAAAAGAAATAACTTATCCTAAGATATAACAATGTGAAGTAAGAGGCAAACAGATAATCACAACTGTAAATGTGAACAAAGTGTTGTGAATGCTGAAGGTGAATTAAAGCCAGTAGTGAACAAATTATGCAGAAAACATAAACATTGAAAGGCAACAAACCAAGTTTGTCCCTACAAATCTGTTAATTGTTAACATGTTAGATCCTTAGATATTAAAACGTTAACCATCAAACAACTCAGACTCCACCGAGACATCTTTGTACCCCAATCTATTACCTTGCCCTAATCTTATCTCAACGGTAACTCAAAATTTAAGACTGGAAAAAAAGAAAGATCAAAGTCAAAGTCAGCTTTATTGTCAATTTCTTTACATGTACAAGACACACAGAGAAATCAGATTACATTTCCCACTGTCCCACAGTGAAGACAGGACAAGACGTTTCAACACTAAACACGGAAGTAACCATTAAAATAAAAATTGCAAAGGCACAAAAATATCTTAAAAAAGTAAAAACCTCAAAAATAAATAAAGTGTAAAGATTTAAGTCATGAGCTTATCCTATGGCTAACTGTAACAATAGCAATAAGGAGTTCACAGTGATTTGAAAGTAGCAGAAAAGTTGAATGTATAAATTGTAGTGCTATGTATAGGCAAAGAGTTGGAAAATTCTCTCAAATGAACAACGGACACTCAAATCAATGAGAAGACACAGCTTTTTACTACAATTGCAGGAATTCACAACACAGCCAGAAGACAAGTTAAACACAGGCCAGCCGACAATGTTAGAACTGGCTTCCAGTCTTAGGACACATCTTTATTTACCCCTGTCACCCCCTGGGAACTGTTGTCCCATCCACTGGTGCAGGACCCCATATTCAGGCTTCACGTTGACCAACCACAGCAGGAGGGTAATAAGGTCCTTTGATGTGTTTCTACAACTGTATTCACTCTCATGGGCACTAAGGATAACAGTGTCCTGTGAAAACAGGGCTGGTCAAAATCGTTAAATGACTAGTTGTGTCTTCACAGATGGTTACTCTCTCATCAGTACAGTCAATACAAGATTTTTCCATCAGTATGTATGTATATACGTTATGTATGGCAGTGCAAAGGAAAACTGAGATTGTTGCAAATTGATTATACTGCCAATAGAAACGAATGCATCTGAAAATATCTAAACAGCAAGAAAGCAGACTTCCAAAGCAAAGGAGGATGTGACATGGGTGACATGGGCCCACCCTCCCGTGGGATCAACACCTGCAGGAGGGGCCATGGGGGTCGGTGCGGTGTGAGCTGGGTGTGAGCTGGGTGGCGGCCTGACCTGGTGTGTGAGGTTGAGCGGGCGGTGCATGGCTTGGGCTCTGAAACCCCTATCCTCGAGAAGGGCTGGACCCTCTTCCATTCTGGAGTTGCTCCCAGTTAGAGGTGCCAAGTGGGTGTGGGCATGCTTATTGCCCCCCGGCTTGGCGCCTGTTCGTTGAGGTTTACCCCGGTAGACAAAAGGGTAGCCTCCCTCCACCTTCAGGTGGGGGGACAGGTCCTGACTGTTGTTTGTGCTTATGCACCAAGCAGCAGTTCAGAGTACCCATCCTTTTTGGAGTCCTTGGAAGGGCAGATGGAAAGCATTGATAAAAACTGATAAGTAAAGAGCTAGTAACAGTCGTCCACCTGCTCATCAATAGATTATTGCAACTCCCTGTATTATGACCTTGATCAGTCTTTGTACCGATTGCTGTGTGCTCAAAATGAAGCTGCTTAGGTTTAAAACAAAATTTTATTACTTGTTTTTAAAGCCTTAAATTATTTGGCTTACTTGTACTTGTCAGGGCGCCTGTACCAGTATGCTCCAGCCAGGGCTCTGAGGTCTTCTACCCAGCTTCTTCTAAAGGCCACTTCTTCTAGGTTCAA
>JBAMHW010000012.1:5505325-5523171 GCA_037177495.1 Rhadinocentrus ornatus
TTTCTTCCAGTTAGGGTGAGTAAATGACAACATGAGGCTTTCAAAAGAGCAAAAAGTGTGTTTAAGCTTAGGACTAAATGATAAACTAGACTGAGAAATAACTGCTACTCCACCACCTCGGCCTGTGCTACGAGCTGTTTGAAAGTTTAGAGAGAACCTTTACAAGCATGGGGAGAACATGTAAACTTTACATAAAAAGACCCCAGTCAAGGTTCAAACCAAGGATATTTGCATATTGCAACAAAATTGCTATACAAAATTATTGTATTTCATATTAAGACCAACACACTGCATCTGCACATGACTGTTTGCATCTAGTAAAAGTGGTTTTGTAAAAGTGCAGTAATATCTGTTTTCGGTTTCTTTTATTAAAGATGTCTTAAATAAAACTGACCACAATAGAAATTTAAGACAGAAAAAAAACTGGCTTGAAGAGGAAAAATGGAGAGCACATTTCCTTTAAGCCACGTGATGGTGCTGCACACAGCTGGCAAGCATGAGAAGTGAAAGAGGTAGTCCTAATGCAACGTCAGGGTCGTTCTTGGAAAGTTGTGGAGAAATCCAGGGTAAAGTCTAAATGTTGCAAACAGACAGACCAGAAATAAATACTTCCTCAACAAACAAAACATTAGAAGAAACAAACCAACTACCAAAGTATTTATTTGCTATTAACTAGAATTTGGATAGTCTAAAATTGTTCATTTTTTGCAGTTTTGTTCAGCATCTTTTAACCATGGCTTGGCTCTGCAGTGTTTTACACTGAGTTTCTCATTATTCTACTCTTACTGCTTCCATTGTCTTGCTTAAGCAAACCTTTATATGTGTAGAGGTCAATAGTTGAACTGCGGTTCCCAAAATATGGTGGGGGGGGGCACAAGACTTCTGAGTCTGTGTAATAAAATCTGGTGATCTACTGTAAGCCTACTAAGCCTCAGAGGGGGAGCCTAAAATGTGCTGCAGGAATCTAAACCGTTTCTCCAGATCCACTGTTGCCAGGAGCCCTTCAGCCGCACTCTTGTGCCCGATCCTCAGCTGTTCTCCAGCTTTGACACATGCAACCAGTCTTTTTGTATTCTGCACCCAGCTGCAGCTGACCCCCTTCTGCAATGTGTTTCAGGACCTGATTGCAGCACCAGGTCCCTGGCTGAGCACTGTTCAAGTATCATTTCCTTAAAAAATTAAAAGATCAAATCTGCTGACATTTTATGGAAAATAAGGAATATTTTAAAATGTTAAGAAACTTTATTTGTTACAAACTTTGTTTTTATACACCATTTAAAGACAAAACCAGGGAATATTGAAGTGGTGGATTTAATGTACAGATTAAATATTAAAATGTATGTTGTAGTATTGACATACAAGTAACAGAAAATGTCAGAAAATGTGAGGATGAATAGATTAGGGAATAAAAGGAAAACCAGCTGGGAATGTAAACATATGTATACTTGTTTAATTTTCTAATTATTGCATATTTATTAATCAACTCATCTAATGTGAGACTTGTAGGATATTTTACAGTAATTGAATAAGGGGACACAAATTGTACTGCATTTCCTTAAAGGTGTGGGGTTCTTTTAAGACAAGTACAAGACATTAACTTTTATTTTGACAATGTGGCAGTGAAAAGAGGCCTCAGAGAGAAGTTTTAAACCTGGGTTTCTTAATAGTGGAGCTTAATAATGCAGAGAGCATACTGTGACTCAAGTAATCAGCTCTCTTCTTCTTTTTAACACATGATTAATATGGAAGTGCGTAGTAGTCCGCCCTGCTTGGCATCCTGTATTTTCATCTGAAACTCAAGAACCTGCTGCCTCATTGCGAATTTAAATGTGTCCCTTGTTTTTCTTCAAAGGAGCCAGACTTTCTCATTGTCTTTTAAAGAGGTCTTGAGCAACATTTTCCCAGGCTTTCTGAAGGGCCCCCAATGTTATTCTTTGGACATTAGAAGCTTTTTTAGTCATTTTCATTCCTGTCCTTGTACCCGACCATTTTAATTGCTCCTATTAAATCACAGGACTACTGCAGGATCACTTACTTACGGCAAACAAAGCGGTGGTCAAACAAACCTAAATGTCTACTGGATCACATCTGAGTATTTTCAAACAAGTCTATGCAGCACAAAAATCTATACCATCTCATAGTTCAACTTTGTTATGTTATACAAGAAAGATTTAAACACAGCGCTACACATTCAAGCAGATAAAAGCATGCCATTAAGGAAAAGAACCCTCTAGGGAGAATTGTGTGTGCGGCTTCTACAGTAGCTGTGGAGAAATTCAGCAGTCTGGATTACATATTTAACATCCAGGTACTTAATATAGTAAAGTCTATTTCTATGGAAAAGCATCATCCTCAGAACCATGAATACAAATTACTTCCTTCTGGTCTCCGCCTATCTGTTTTCCCAGCTACTAAAAACCGACATACACACGTGGACAAGATTGTTGGTACCCTTCGGCGACAGAAAAAACCTGAATCTGACAAAAGCAATAAAAAACAAAAATTCTATGAAATTTAACTAATGAAAGTCAGACATTGCTTTTCAACCATGCTTCAACAGAATTATATAAAAAAGATAAACTCATGAAACAGGCCTGGACAAAAATGATGGTACCCTTAACCTAATATTTTGTTGCACAACCTTTTAAGACTTCCTCTCAGCAGCTATTGAGCAGGTATTAATCATCTTTGAAAGGAGCTGAAACATGCCGTCTGGAAAAGGCACATTCAAACCTGAGACAACTGGAGCAGTTTGCTTAGAAGAAGTGGGCCAAAGTACCTGCTGAGAGGTGCAGAAGTCTCGTTGACACGTACAGGAATTGTTTAATCGCAGTGATTGCCTCAAAAAGGTTGTGCAACAAAATATTAGGTTAAGTGTACCATCATTTTTGTCCGGGCCTGTTTCCTGAGTTGATTCTGTTGAAGCATGGTTGAAAAGCAATGCTTCACTTTCATTGGTTAAATTTTATAGAATTTTTATTTATTATTACTTTAGTCAGATTCGAGTTATTTCTCTGACCATTGTGAGTTTTTCTTTCATTAACTGAAGGGTACCAACACTTTTGTCCACGTCTGTTAGTTTTCCTTTGTGCCTCTCTCCATCCAGGCTATAAATGCCACAGAGAGGAAGAGGTAATTGCACTCTGCTGATCATATTTGCACCTGTACTAATTTATTTAATTACTTCACTATTCACTTTGTTTTTAGATTATTTCAGACCAAGCACATCTGTTGTAATTTGCTGCTCATATCTTATAACTTGTAGGCTTTATGTTCTTTCATGTCCTATGCTTCATGTGATGTGACTGCTGAACGTGTTTGTCTGCAGCAAACCAAATTGCCCTTTCATGGGACAAATCAATAAAGTGAAGTGAAGCATGGGAAAGCTTGGAAGCCTTTAAATGATTTGAGTGTGGATGGATGCTGCTCGTCCTGCAACTGATGCTTCTGGATCTTCTTCCAGATGGTAATAGAGAGAAGATATGGTGGGAGGGGTGATGGGGGTCCATAATGATGCTCTGACGGTGCAGCGCTGCTCTAACAGCTTCATCGGGGAGGGGAGAAGGGCAACTACAGTCCTACTTTCCGTCTTTTACTACTCTGCACAGTTGTTTTTTCACCTCAGCAGTGCAAGATCTGAACCAGTAGCACAAAGAATATGTAGAAAAAGGTAGGTCCAAGAGAGGAATAGAGAAGAAAAAATGTAACACTTGAGTGTGAAAGTTGCAGATATCTGCAAGTACATTGTGTTTACCAACCCCCTAAGTACTCTGCAACATATGCTTTGTACTATAAGTTATTTTCAGCTATATTTTTTGTACTACATGATAGTGAAGGCATGACCTGTTTCTTGCTGTTGCTGTCTGGGTTTGTTTGGTTTAGGCTCAGGTCCTGATGATTGAAATATAGGGTTCGGCATGTTTTCTCCAATTTAAGTTCCCTGCAGCAAGAAAAATAGGGGAATAATAATACTGTTAATATAAACATATATAACAAACAGGGTCATGTTACTTTTTTCCACCTTTAGATGCGCCATCAAGTCCATCGTTCAACGCCTGTGAGAGGGTGCTGCCATCTTTTCCACCTCAGCAAAACAAGTGTAGTGAAGGCCACAGCGGTCGACTGGGTGGCTGAGATTTTGCTGTCTTGTGTCACCACCACAGGCTTTGACAGGGTTTGGTTTAATTCTTATATCCCACACTGTTGCAGCGGTGTTGAAACCCCCCACCCAATGGTCCGTCAGCATAGTGCAGGACCAGAACATATGACTGATGAGAACTGGGAGTTCTTGTCAGTTCCTGGAAACAGTTTGGCGAGCTTACCGATGGAGAAATGGAGTCTATGAAGCAGCCATGAACCCAGCCAGCTGCCCTCGTCCATTCTGTTGCAAACAGAGCTTGTGATATTATATCAAAGATATTTTTACCTATTTTACAAGATTTTTACCTTGTGGAGACAAGCATGTATGTATGTATACTGCTGGCCTGGTACAGACTGGGTCAGTTTAACCTGACGTCTCTGTTTATAAGACAGATTGCTTTAAATCATTCAGACTTTAAAAGTATCCATACTTTTCCAGATATCCCTACAAAGCTTATGTGAATAACTCAGCTAAAAAATTAGAAGGATTGTAAATTTAGTACAGTGTTAACTGGTTATTGGCAGTACTTTTTAAGCTTTATTCTATTTGTCAGCTTTGTGCTTAATTGACCTCTCCCCAAAAAATCATTACTGTTTGCTTCACTTCTCTTATATAACAGCTTTCTCTTTTAAGCCAAATAAAAACAAAAAATGCAACATATATAAAATTTAAACTTGTGAACCATCTTTCCTGCAGGGTCCTGATGGAGCCGTGCTTGCACTTAAGATGCCTTTTACATGTCTGCAGTTCCAGCATAAAGTCGTTTACTCTCCACATCATTAAATATTTAAGTGAAGATTGAGTAGCTTTGTTATATTTTTCCATGAGTATTTGTGAACCCTCAGATTACTTATGTAAAACCTTGGAAGGTCCTGATGGCCTGAGTTAAAATGAACCTGTTAAGCCATGATGAACAGAATCAGAAAATACAACATGCATCACTGTTGACAGCTAATATAGCATCATATAGGAAATTAAGAGGTCAAGTACTTCTGCTTTGAATTGTTGGAGTAATTATTGCATATTTATACTTTTGTTAATATCTGCTTTACTACTCTTACTAAAAACAGAATATTTCTTCAACCACTGTAGTGGGAAATGATGCTGAAGCACTTAAATAACTGTGACTGAAGAGATAAATTGGAAATGTTGAGTAATTATCCTGAAAGGGTTTCAGAAAGGCGGTAATATATAACTACATTTTTAACTGTTATTCTAAATTAAGGTCATAAATGTTTATATGTACTATTTTAAACAACTTCTAGTTCCCTATAATGTGAATATTTAACCATTTTCTTATTGAAGATTTGTAAACGGATGATTGTCAGGGTGTGTAAAGTTGACATTTTCCTACAGAATTCCCATTTTACAGCAAAAATGATAAACCCCTTGACACCCCTGGCCTTAATTTTCCTTTATCAGACTGATCTATTTTTTACTACATCATATTTATGTTTTTTTCTATTATTTATCTCATCAATGTATTTAATTATATTGCCTATTATTCCACTCTTTTTCTCCTTTTTCCTTTATATAATTGTAAATCAATTCAGGCAATAAGGGGGTTAATTAACCACAGAAAGGATTTTCTAGTCAGTCACTAATGGAAATAGCTTGTTTTCTAAAAATAATTATTAATTCTTTCGCACTTATATTAAAACATACAGTGATCATCACCTTGTGGGAAGACAAAAACACCACACATCTCCACAGCAACAATAATATATATTTTTTCTTTTATTTCTTGTTGAAAGGAACTTGGTAGAATATTACAGCAGAACACACATGACTGAAACAGCTGCCATTTCACGTAACACAGTACAGGAAGAAGGATGTAGTTCAATCGCATGTGTAATATTATATATATTTATATCAATAGAAAAGAAAAAAAACTATTGCTCCCAGGTTTTTTATATGGCATTTCTCTGCTGTGTTGAAGTGGGTAAAGTAAAATTCTACGAGAGGTTTACACACCAAAGGAAGTGGGACAACGAAAGTGACATTTCCCAAAATATGGGAACATTGTGGCTTTTTTTTTCCTTTTCTGTTATTTTTTTTATATTATTAGGCTGAGAAGTAAACTTTAACTTTCTTTTGTCTATTGCAATAGAGAATAAAACTTTAAATCGCTCTCTAAAATGGATAAATACCATTATACAGCAACCAGAATATGCAAAAAGAAAAGAACACAAGGCAGCTCCACATGAGAGCAGGCATGCAAAAACATTATATTCTTTAAAAAGGAGCACTAAAGATGTAATGACTGCAGATGTTTACGTTTGCACTGTATGTCAACTGATGGAAAGCCAATTAATGACAAAACATGGTAAAACGAGGGGACGAGATGTGTTTCCTGACAAACTACTTCAATGAAGTTGTCTCTAGAAATTGCTATAACATACTGTGTAATCAATTTGTTGTACTCTTTTTTAAAATTTCCTCTAAGGTATAAAAGAAATGTTAGGAAAAAGCAGGTATGAAATATCACCCTGGACAGTTGCATCCAAGTTTAGTGTTTTAAATAAGCCACTTTAGGCAGCATTATCTAATAAATGTCTCATATTTCTAAGACATATTTCAATATACCTCTTTTGAAAAATAATTCTATCTATACTTAATCTTTTTAGTTAGTAAATCTCTTCCAGTATATATATTTTTTTCTTTAGGTACAACACCCTATTGTGGGTTTTTATTTTTCCAAAAGCACCTAATTTTTTTATTACAATCAGACTGAATATTGCTTCAGTCATTAATGGTCTGAGTTCAAGATTAAAGGATCCAAATGATGCACCCTAGATACGTCAACAAGGATACCCTTGAGACTATAGCTCAAGCCCGGCAATATTAAGCTTTAACTTGGAAAATTGTGACCAGTGCTAGAAGCCTGAGCTGACTTTGTCCCCTTTGACAAGTAGGTCACATTGGTCAAACGTGGCCCCGTATCACAGGAGACATCAGTTGCCATGTACAACTCGGCTGCAGCAACTGGTTAACTAGATCTGCACCCAGAACCTCTTGAGGATGCACAGGCACAGGTAATGCTGATATACCTCAAAATACAGATGGGATTTTACAGCCCTGAGACACAAGAAGCCACGTGTGAGCAGGCCCCACCACGCCTCAGCTGTTGGAGCAGGAGGTCAGCACCTGAGGGATGCCCAGGAGGGGAGAGTGGAAGGGTGTGAGGAAAAAAGGAGGAGGAGAAGGGAAGTTGCTTGGACTTATTTGGATTGTGCAGCGAATCCAAACAAGTCATGTGCTTGTAACAGATCACCTTAACGGGACCTCACTGGGCTGAGAGGGATGTCCAGTGAAGCCAGGGATGCCCCATGTAGCTGAGACTGTGTGGCTCTGGGTGTTGCAGGTCTGTGTGGACAAGCCGTTTTGATATAGGTCACTTTAGAAAAAACACACAAAGCCATGGTGAGCGATGCAGGAGCTCTGTCTCACTCTCATTCTGCTGGTTTGAGTATGTCACACGTTTCACACTTCCTTATTATCATCACAGACAACAGGTCAACGCTGAGTGAGCTCTTTCCATTGGATATCAACCAGGAAGTGGTACAGGTAACCTGCTGTTGTGTCTCTGCCAAACTTAATCTGCTGGGCTACATGTGAGGTTATCAACTGGACAATCAATATACATATTTATAGATATATATTTAAATATATATTTCTTAATCAATGGGGGATCTCATACAGGGACTACTACAGTCCGCACTCAGTTAGCTATAACATCCATCTAAACTTTAGAACATGATTCTCTTACATAGACAGTGATTTCTCAGTCAAATATACTTTTTGTTTTACTCCGTTGTTTTAGCATTTTATAGGTCGATTCGTCATGCACAAAATATTCGTTCCTTTCTCCGTTCTCTGTTTTATCTCCAGGCTTTGCATCATGTTGTCAACTTAATTACAAAAAGCCACCTCTCCATCAATCGTCGTCCACGTCGTCGCCCTCCGACTCCTCTCCGGCTCTCCTCTCGTACATCTTATCCCGGTGCCGTTCCTGGATCTCTTTCATTTCCTCCGCGTAGCGGCTGAACGCTCCCCCAAACTTGCTCCAAGCCTTGAAGGGGATAGTTATAGAGTTTCTGTAACTGGGCTTCACTTCGCTCACCCGTAAGAAAACTCCGTACTTGTTGGATCCAACATCAAAGAAAAAACGTTTGGAGTCCACCATGATCGATGTACCCTCTGGAAGCTCGCTGTAGCCCCCAGCTCCTCCGCCGCCGGCCAGCTCATCCTCATCTCCCCCGTAGTCGTCTATCAGTTTGGCCAAAGCGTCACGGAACTCTATTAAGCCTTGGGCCGGGAGTGCGATGGTTTGTCCGGACTGTAAGCCAGCACCAGGGATGCCACCCACACCGACTCCGAAACCGGGGCCTCGGTTAACGGTCTGTCGGATACGGAGAAACCGACCCCGCTGGTTCTCCTTTAGGTCGAGGTAGTATTTTCGATTCTCACGCACCAGAAACTCGCTCTTCAAGGCCCGTCTAGGCCCGGTGTCATCGCCACCGGATGACTGAGCAATCTGCTCCGGGGTGCTAGGCCCAAGTTGGGCGTAGTGCTCTATGAAATCCCCCAGGTAGTCACGGAACTCTGCCGCAACTGACATAGAAAGGGTCAGCCGACTTTTTGAGCCCCCAGCACCGACCTCGGCAATTTTGATGAACCGGCCTTTGGCGTTCTGCTTCACATCAAGGTAGAAGCGTTTGTTCTGAATGTCCAGCCGCTTCGAAGCCAGCTCCTGGGTCTCCGGCTCCCGCTGGTAATGCTGAAACCCGCCACCTCCTCCCCCACCTCCGCCGCTGCTGCCACCGCGCTCACTGCCACTGTCCCCATCCGCCATCTTCGCCACCAGCAGCCCGTTTCTCTGCGTATCTTTGACCCCGAACCCCTCCCCCTCCTCTCCCCTTGACTACCGAGGTAGCGGAGGAAACCGGACGGTAAATGCCGGGCTTTGATTCGTCAACATGACTGTCAATTACAACATCAGATCGTTATCTTGCATTTTTATTCGTCTTTTTGCCTGTCAATCGGCCAAAGGTAACCGCCCTCTACATGACATTCAAGTGCATTTTATTTACAATCCATATAAACTGTCCATGACGGTGTTAAACTACTGCTTCATATGTTTCTTTATGAGATAAATCGTAATGCAGTTCATTTTCTCATGGCAAACAAGTTAACAGAATAAGTCTGCACAAAACTGCTTCAATCTAAAGATGTTATACGTGCAGTCGTCCGAAAATATAATAATTAATTGAAACTATAGCTATGTATTTTATACATTTTTGGACGGATGTTCCTGGAAGGACACTCCACACGGAGTCCCGCCTACTTGGTGGTTCCGTGCGCAAAGGCAGACAAAATGATCTTGAGGTGGGGGATGGGTGGATTTTCTGCAAGGCGCTTGACGATTGGTCAAACGGAAGATTCGAAGTAACAAAACATACTCCGATTGGTTAATCGGACTCCCACGAGGGGTCGCATGCAAAAGATTTGCGAAAGGGTTTATTGTTTCTTTGCTTTCGGGAGGAGAAATTGTTTGCTATCCACTCAGTTCTACAATCAAATAAGGAGGCAAAAAAATGGTATGTGAGCTTAAGTTATTGCTAGATGCATTATTCCGGGGATCGGTAAATTTGTATTGGAATTATTTTGCAGCTTTGGAAAGTGCTGTTTTGAATTTTAACAGAGAAAATTCGATCATAATGCATGGTTAAAAAGCTTTGCTAAAAGAGCTAACTGTCAGCTAATACGTTAGCATTATCAATAGCATTACTGTTTGAAGTCTTAAGTTTTATATCCTGTTAAAGGTAGCATTTAGAATTCATTGTGATGTGATCACTCAGATATTTGCTCTTTAATACAAGTTTATTCTTTCAAAGAGAGTTAAACTCCGATTCATTAAAATACTCTTTGATTCGGTGACTGAAAGGTTCAATAGCAGGCTAAGTTTAGCAATTTCATTGGCTCAATGATTGGTACGGAGTTACTAGTTCATTGCAAGTTTTTAGAAAACGGCCACAATGGGAGAAAATCGAAGGAAGTCAAATGTATGTGCGTGGCCTCGGAGCGCCCAGATGGTTGTGGGGGAAACTTGATTAATTTGTGAATGAAAACTTGCTTGCTCGTAGCGGCGCGTCTGATTTGTAAGACGCGGGGTCTTTCACATGAACCCGCTGACAGCTTATGTGTTCTTTTGTTTTTGGTCAGGCAGGTTACAAATTAGTTTTCGTTTTAAATAAGCTAATTTAATATTTGGTATAATACATAGGATTTCCGGTGACCGTTGTAACGGCCGCCTTTGGCTTGCATTATTTTAGATTGGCGGGAAAGTAGTCACTATTCAATCGGTTACCCGCAACGTTATGTGCTACGGACGCCATCCATCCCAGCTCTTGATTTTTGTTTTGTTATTGTTTTTATATCTGCTTATTTAAGACAAAATCTAATGCAATGGAATTCTTTTGATTTATTATTTTCTCTAATATATGAAAAGCTTGTTTCTGCACATAACCCAAGTCTTGTCTGATTCATTTGTCAGTTTGCCCTTTTTTGATTTCACGCTCAGTTGTTTCCTCTTCTATGATTACTCCTTGCAGGCTGGTGGCAAAGCAGGAAAAGACAGTGGCAAAGCCAAGGCAAAGGCAGTGTCGCGCTCCCAGAGGGCTGGGCTGCAGGTAAATGACTGTTCCACATGTCAGTTTGTGGTTTTGTTGCAGGTGGTAAACGTACCTTCTTATTTGTCAGAGATTATGATACTTTGGTTTATTTTAACCACAGTTTTATATCTGCTTCCTGACAGTTCCCAGTGGGTCGTATCCACAGACACTTAAAGACCCGCACAACCAGCCACGGTCGTGTTGGAGCCACAGCAGCTGTGTACAGTGCTGCCATCCTTGAGTACCTCACTGCTGAAGTAAGCTCACCCAAATTTTGTGAATGTTTGTTACTCCTGTTTGCATTAAATGTTGTTTTTTTTTTTTTTTTTTTTTATGTAAAATAAACTTATTTTTAATCAGGTACTAGAGTTGGCGGGAAATGCCTCCAAAGACTTGAAGGTGAAACGTATCACTCCCCGTCACTTGCAGCTTGCCATCCGTGGTGATGAAGAGTTGGATTCTCTTATCAAGGCAACAATTGCCGGTGGAGGTGAGTAACATTAATCTCTTTCCTATCTTTAGACGCAGTTTCATTCGAATTGCATGCATTTCAGTATATATTTTACTCATTTTCTGTTCCCTAGTTTCTGCAGGCCTGCCATTGAAAAGCTACAGTTGGAAATATTTAATCTCACTAACGTTTGGTTTGTTTTTCAGGTGTCATTCCCCACATCCACAAATCCCTCATTGGGAAGAAGGGCCAGCAGAAGACTGCATAGATGCCATGTTGACCAGAAATTTCGGGACTTGGGCTTTGTTTGGACCAGGCGTTCACATTTGTTCTTTTCTATTATTAATATTCTAGCCAACGAAGAGTGATTGTTAGACTTTGTGTTGTTATGTTTCCCATAATTAGTAAAAACAACAAAAAAGTACAGAAAATCCCTTAACTACAGGACATTTGTATTTTATTGTAGTACGTTTGACTGGGGAGTTCCATGCTGAAATGAAATTGAATTTGTTTGGCATCTGAATCTGTAATGTTTTATACTGAAAAAAAAGTTAAAATCATTTTTTATATAAAAGATTTGTTTTGTGGTTATTTTCTTGAATTTACAGTATTTGCTATAACAGGTTTTTAAGGAGATTGTTTTGAACAGCTAATTGGGTAAAAAAAAACATGATTAAATGTGAGATGGTGCTTTTTTCCCTTTGGAATTACTGTAATATCTTGAACTACAAAAGGATGGTGATGTATGAAAAGTTGGATTTTTTTTTGTTTTTTTTACTTAAAAATGAAAATGATCACGTACTGTAAAGTCTGCTACAGTGTTTCTGTGAATGTTTACAGCATTTTAAAACAAATCGATAAACTTGAAATTATGACGGTGTGACCCTCATACTATCAGAAAACAGATTGTTGCAATATTTTCCTCACTGGAGCAAAAGTCCTGCCATTTAACTTTTGATCATGGGTGGTTAGTTGGTAGCCAGATATTTAGGAAAGATCTGAATTCTTTTGGAGCTTGAAGTATTTATCTGCAACACCTAAAATGTATGGGTAAATTGAACTGCTCTCACATGTCCACAGCAAAAGTCTGCCTTTTCTAAAAGTAATGTGTTTAGGACAATGACTGCGTTTTTTATTTTTTGTCTGAATAAATACCCCTGGCATGTTGTACTTGACTTGGTTGTAAAATTACATGAATTTTCTGTTGTTGCTGTCCTGCATGCGCAGTACAACTGTCCAGCAACGCATGTACAAACCTACAAAATGTTTTTCCATGAGTTTAGTTTTTTTATGTGACATCCTGTGTAGGAAGAAAATGTTTTATTTAGGAATCGGAACAACATTTTATAATCTAGCAGAAATATTTTGTTGCAGATTTGTCATGTAATTGCCTGCAGTCTCATCACAGAATCAGTCCGTTAAGGTTCCAGCAGAGGGAGCCCGTGGAACGCTGTCATCTGAAGTCATGGTACTTCTGTACAGCTTCTAGTTAATCAGCCAATCACACGGCAGGCACTCCGTGTATTTAGTCATATAGACCGTTAAAATGGCTTGCTGAAGTTTAAACGGCACCAGAATGAGGAGGAAATTATTTAAGTGACTTTAAACATGGCATGGTTGTTGGTCTGAGTATTTACAGGGATTTTCGTCCACAAGCATCTCTAGGTTTTACAGAGAATGGTCTGAGAAAGAAAATGTCCAGTGAGCAGCAGATGTCTGGACCAGCATGTCATGTTGATGTCAGAGGAGAATGGGCAGACTGGTTGGAGATGATAAAAAGACAACAGGAAGTCCAGTAAGCACTGGTTTCACCCAAGGTCTGCAGAACACAACACGTCCGACCTTGAAGCAGATGGGCTACAGCAGCAGAAGGCCTGTCAGCTAAGAACAGGAAACTGAGACTACAATTTACACAGACTCACCAACACTGGACAATAGAAGATGGAGAAACGTTACTGGTCTGATGAGTCTCCATTTCAGCTCCAAATTCAGATGCTAGGCTCAGAATTTGGTGGACACATCATGAAAACATGGATCCATCTGCCTTGGATCTAATCTTCAGATTGCTGGTGGTGTAATGGTGTATGGGATATTTTCTTGGCACACCTTTGGATACTAGTTGAGCATGGATTAACTCTATGATCCAAGAACTAATGGGCATAAAATTCTCTCTCTTCTTTTTAATCTGAAATATTTTTTGGTCTTTTAAATAATAAAAAATAGAAAAGAACCAACCAACCCTTTCCTCCAAAATGATCTGACAGAACATCTACAGTGATAAATGGAAATTTAGTCACTGGGGCTGTTGTGTGTTTAGCTATGGATTTTCAAGTCTTTATACCCCTTCCCTCTACCACAAGGTGATGAGAAGAGTTTCCATGAAGTGACATACAGGCACTCTGACATTAAACAGAAAATCCCTCACACTGACTGCAGTCATCCGAGCAGCTTTCCAGTCCCACGATCGTTTTACCGTCTGGAACAAGGACAGTTCGGCAATTAAATCGTGATATATTCCCACTGCCTGACATTCAAGGCCAAAATGTTGCAGTTGTTTTTGTTCCACTTTCCTTCTGCGCTTCCCTTTGCTTCATTTGTGTTGCATATTGTGATTCCTCTGAAGGACGGTGGTGCTGCTCGTGTTGTTTGTTGAACAGTTTAAAGGATGTTGAAGCCATTACAAAAGGCTACAAAGTTAAGCAAGTAAAGTATTTTAATATAGAAACTCTAGGTAGGGAAGGGTCAAAGAGCTGAAATTGTAAACTTTACAGCTCAAAATTAAAGTTGTGTGAAGCTGTCACACCTTTTCTCCTTTGAAAATATTTGATTTACTTGAACATATGTAGGAAAAATAAAAATAAAAAAGATACTACTGTGGTGGTTTAACTACAACCAAGGTTCATTTTATCTGTGAGCAGACAACAAAATTACAGAAATCTGCTTATTTTGGGGATTTTAAATCCTCCTGTTGGTTTATAACACTAGTTAGTTAGAAAATATTTGATATGATGTGAGGTAACTGTAAGACTTGATTAAAAGTAGATTTTAATAATCAGAGTTCCTGTCTCCACCCTTAACATGTCCTCCCGCTTTCTCTCTGTATCTATTCCCTTGATGTCCCAATTCTCCCATCAGCTCTTGTTTTCTGTAAAGTTGTATCAGATATTATGTTGTGTTGTTCTCTGATTCCTCTCCTGGTTATGGATTATTCCTGTATTTTCTTACCTGCCTACTTGCCAATTTCCATGTGAGCTCATATTTAGCATTTTTAAAAATAAACCAGCCGAACAACTCTTGTCTTCTTCAAGTCTGCACAAGGGTCCTCCTTCCTGCTGTTAAAGTGGCCCTGAGGTGCAAACACAACCTGAGATAAACACACACGCACGCAGGCACGCACGCACGCACGCACACACACACACACACAAAGGAAATTTAAAAGCCAAGGATGCAAAAACATTGCAGAAAATACAAACATTAAAAATGATTTTCTAGTCTTTTTCTTGAGACTTCAGAAATCAGAGGAAGTTTTCTGTATTTCTAGAGAAAGTAGTCTTTTTATTTAAAGCAAACCCTTGTTTCTTATAATAATAGATGATTACAAGCATGATTAACTATTGTTTCCTGACAGACTAACAGTAACAAGAAATCTTTACATGTTTTCCTCCTTTGTCTGACTTCACCGTGCACATCTCATTATTCCTGTTGCAGTTCCAGCTGGCAAAAGGGTCATAAAATGTCTTTATTATGAGTTGCAAATGATGTGGAGAGATGAGTGATGAGACAGCAGAGGAACAATCAACTCTGAGGGTGACAGGAACAGAAAATTGGCTTATTAAAAATGTTCACTGCTACTTTTGAAGTTTTGTGTACTCACGTCACATTCAGATGTGAAATGACTGAAATGATGAAGCATGTTGCATCAGATAAGTGGTGGCTCACAACCCTGCCCTGATGGTGAGGAGGTTATTACAACACAAGCGGGATTGACCTTTGCAGTAAATTGTCAGCATCAGATCTGAGTCACACTGATTTTATGTAACATTTTGAAGAATGACTGTCTTGTGCTTTATTTTATCTCTGTATTCAGTTCTGAAATCTGCTATTTGTCTCTGAAAATTAAACTTTAATAGCAGCTGCTTAAACGTTCTGATCTTAAAAATATGTGTTTCTGACTTGTTTTGATGGCACAGTGACATTTATCATGTACATTTCTGGATTTCGATGCCTAGCGGATTCATAGCCTGATTCATCAAACAAAAGCAAGAAGATGTTATTAGATGAAGTAAGGAAAAGAAAGCGAGAAAAGGACAGAGCAAGGGATGATACAAGAGTCAACACGGGACTGACTTTGACTAAAGAGAGTTCAGAGTTCAGGAAGGATGCAAAATGGATGCTGAATTAGGCGTCATTAGGGGTAACTCACTGAGAAAATCTGCCAAAGTTCAGAACCGATTCTTTAAGAACCAAGATTAACATTCTGTAACCAGAAATTGGTTCTGTTAGGCTTTATTCATGTAGTCAAGCACAGTGGTTCAATCTAAATGCCAAATTACCTCAGTTGTACCTGACTGAATAGACTCAAACCCGGTTTCTGCATGAACTGAGATGATGTGTAAAGTATAAACAAAAACAGACAGCACAAAGTTAACATTTTAAAGCCTTTTTCTAATTATATAAAAAGATAATAGTTCAATCCATCATCCATTATCCTACTATCCATCATCCATCCATTAATCCATCATCCATCATCCATCCATCATCCTACCATCCAACCATCCATCCATCATCCATCCATCCATTAATCCATCATCCATCATCCATCCATCATCCTACCATCCATCCATCCATCCATCATTCATCCATCCATTAATCCATCATCCATCATCCATCCATCATCCTACCATCCAACCATCCATCCATCATTCATCCATCCATTAATCCATCATCCATCCATCATCCTACCATCCATCCATCCATCCACCCATCCATCCATAAATCCATCATTCATCCATCAATCCTTCCATCCATCCATCCATCCATCCATCCATCCATCCATCCATTGTCTATACCTGCTTATTCCAATACAGGTTGGTGGCAAGTTAGAGTCTATCTTGCAACAAATGATTAAACTAAAATAAATATACATTTTTTTTCAGGTGTGCATTGGGAACCTGAGGGTAAAATCGTCTCTTTGCAGATGACGCTGTTCTATTTCATTCTTTAAGCCATGACCTTCAGTACACACAGGAGAGGTTCACAGCCAAGCAGCTCCTGCAAAGTGG
The DNA here is from genome assembly GCA_037177495.1 of Rhadinocentrus ornatus. Classification (NCBI taxonomy): domain Eukaryota; kingdom Metazoa; phylum Chordata; class Actinopteri; order Atheriniformes; family Melanotaeniidae; genus Rhadinocentrus; species Rhadinocentrus ornatus. The sequence continues at coordinate 5,521,874 of JBAMHW010000012.1, forward strand.
CCTGGAAGAGACCATAGCTCTCAACCAAAAAAGGGTTGAGTGCCCCCTTTGAAGGGGACATTGAGGCTTTTGCCTCAAGCTGAGGGATTTAGGTATCTCAGGATTTTGTTCATGAGAGATGGAGCAAGAGATGTACAGATAGGTTACAGCTTTGTAATGATGGTATTGCTGTGGTTCTGATGAAGAGGTGACAGAGCCCCCACAAAAAAACTTTGATTTACTCGCCAATTCCTCTCATATGTTTGTCTGCAGATTCTAGGTCCCTAAATCCTTTCAAAAGCTCAAAGTAGCAAACTGGTAATGACCTTTGTAGCTGGGGAGTTATAAAGAACCTCACCCGTTTTATACAAGTAGTTCCAAGACCAAGTTGCCCCAAAGTAAAAACAAAAAGAAGACATTCAATACAAGCACATCTAAGGAGACAGTGAGGCTGTGTTCAGATTGATGTCTATATAACTAAATTACCTTTAGAATCCTTCTTATGTTGTTCCATGAGCTGCTGCCTTTAATAAAAACCTGTTTGGTCTTTTTCTCTTTTTTTTCTTCGTCTTCTTTAATCATATCCAGTAAAATATTTCTTAGACAGATTGTTAAAATCTGAGAATAATGTGAAGCCATTATTTGTTTTGATCTTCTTTTATGGTTGAGGTAATAGGCAGTTGTACTTAAAATATTCACTAAGGAACCCATTAGGATCTGACTGAATATGTCTAGTTTCCTCCTTCTCAGCTGAATGATAACCAAACATAACAAAAGAGCCAGTGCTTATGAACCGCCCAGTATATATAGGCTGTACACTACTCACAAAAACTTATAGATATTCAAATTTTGGGTGAAATGTACAGAAAAAGCCAAAAGCTGATGTTACACTGATATTATATCATGAATGTAGGCCATTTCAGCGGGATGATGTGATGGTAATTCTTTCATCCATAATGATTTACTGAACAAAACCTAACAACAGTGGCGGGTATGCTTCAGCGTAAAATGTTAATTTATCATTAACTTGTCATGTGTTTGGTGTCGTCTTGGTCTAATGAAGTCTTCACGTGAGACGGATGATGATGCTTGTTATGAAATAAGGACTTAAACACTGAAAAGATGTGTATATGCATTTAAAAGTTTAAAAAGGGTCAAATTAATATCACCTATATTAGTTATTATGAGTTTTAGGTTCATTCTGACAGCTTACAAAAAGTGATATATCCCTAACGATCGAGCGATCGATAGATAGATAGATAGATAGATAGATAGATAGATAGATAGATAGATAGATAGATAGATAGATAGATAGATAG
>JBAMHW010000012.1:5525027-5545670 GCA_037177495.1 Rhadinocentrus ornatus
TCAACTTTAAGCTCCCAATCACGTGCCGTCGCCAACAGGCCAGGGGATGTATTTCGGGGAGCCGCTACAGGCTTCTCTCCAGCTCTAACAAAACTGATGGTGTTCCCAACTGGGTGAAGGCTCTTGCTGTGGCTGATTCCACTGCAGAGAGCATGAATCAAGAATTTTATGCGATGGGGTTCAGAAATTCGTGTAAAAAATATAAAATTTAACTCTTAAAAGGTGAGTGTGATTCTGGTTCTATTCTAAGATTATGTGAAATTTAGTCTTTGGTTTCATGAAACGACCTTTAGCTTCTTGTGATCTAAGTTAACTGTTCTGTTTTTTATAAGAAAATAAACGAATAAACAGAAAAAGCAACTGCAGTCTGTTAAAGGTCTGCTTCAAAGATCATTGCTAGATTTTTGCAAGAGCTACTCAAACGTCCAGCTGAGCAAGTTTTGGTTTTCACTAAAGGTCACAACAAAACACAAACACACACACACAAAAAATTAATAACCTCAGATTTTTTAAAATGCCTATGGTTGGTGGAACACTTCATATGATGTTAATTTGCTTTGTACTAAGTGAAATAAACAAACTTGTAAATATAGTGAAAATCCCAACAGTATAACTCTGAAGATAAAGGAAAAGTAAAGGGAATGTTCTGCATTTGGAGTATTCCCAACCCTGGTCCTCAAGGCCCACTATCCTGCAGGTATTATTTATTTCCCAACACCTGATTCTAATAAAATGGAGCTCTGCAAAAGTTTGTCATTGAGATATTAATCTGAGTCAGGCGTGTTGAAACAGGAAAACATCAAAAGTCTGCAGGACAGTGGGCCTTGAGGACCAGACTTGGGGATCCCTGCCACTAAGATAAGCTTTTTAAACCAGACCAAGGCATACCATAAAAAATGTTAAAAAACTTAACATTTTGTTACAAAACTGATGTTGTAACAACATCATATCTGGTTGAATTGAGAGATATTTTAAACATGCATCATGTGACTGAGTTATATCTAATAAACAATGAAATATTATTTCAAGCTCACTGGGATTGTCGTCCAATCCATTATTAGATCATCACAAAAGGCTGTATGCCTTTTTTTTCTTCCTGTAATATCTATTTTAATGATAATCTGACTAACTTTAACAAAAAAAGCATCTTGTTTTTGGTAGTTTTCCTTAACAGTTTAATAACTTTTTAAATTTTTTTTATGAATTGGGGTTATATAAACACATTTTTATTGAACCTGGCTAATGTGGATTATAACCAAGTTGTTTTAATTGGATTATAACTGATTACAGTGAATTAAAGTGGACTGTATATTTTAATGTATATTTATGTCTGTGTATTTAACTGAACTGAATAGTTATGAGGATGGGCAGCTTTTAAAATCACTGTTAGAGGAATAATTTTGTATTTTCTTTATCTAAATGTTTATTAAATAAAAGAAAATGTTGGAAACAATCAGAACCAATTTAAGGATACTGTGGGGCAATCAGTTGGTTTAATCCAATGGTAGAGCGGTCGTCTTGTAACTCTAGGATTGCCGGTTCAATCCTCGGCCAAGGCGAGTTCATGTCGAGGTGTCCTTGGGCAAGACACCCAGCCCCTAGTTGCTCCTGATGGGTCTTGGTGAGCGTCTTGCATGGCAGCTGCTGCCATCAGTGCATGAATGTGTGTGTGATGTATAGCGCTTTGGGTAAAAGCGCTATATAAGTACGGACCATTTACCATTAACCATTTAATCCATGTGGTTTGAAGCACAATTTAATTTGATCCAGTGGGAAATATTTTGGTAAATCAATCCTTTATTTAGATGCTTTAAATTGTCTTCATTTTGGTCTGATCTGACCCTTCAGGTTAAAGCCTCTGAACCAAATGAGAATCTGAGCATGCTCAGCCCTTCTGTTGCCCTCCAGATGTGATGTATATCTGTGTAGTAGTGAGAATTAATGTAATGCTTCGACAGGAATGACTTAATGATGAAAAGAAGCTCCAGCTTGCTTTGATCCTTGATGTAAAGAACATGTCGGACAGACACTGACAGCGAACATCTTCATACTCTGAAGGTTTCCAGGGAGGCTTGTCAGTGACTCTTTACCTCTTGTGTCTTAATGTTTGATGCTTTCAAACCCCGTAAAGCTCATCTTTCGGTTCAGGCAAGAGACTGAATTTAAGACTCCAGCCATTTATTGGAAAGACAGCTTTAAAATAAAATTAAATAAAAACACAACAACAGCATATTGACCTTTATGGCAAAAAGAAACTAAAGTACCTACTTTCAAATTGCTAAACAAATGATATTCTCACTAAGCACCTAAACCTGTTAAATATAAAAATGAATTAAATGAAACCAAAACATTTTATAAACCCACAAAACATTTACACTCATAAAGCAGGGAGTTGATTTCTTCTTTTGGAGTTGCCACTGGTTTTTACGCAGTTAGGTCATAGTGCAACAGTTCATCAGTGCAACCATCTTTTCCTACGTCGCTTCAAAGTCTGCACGTTTTCTTTCAACACCCCACATGAAACAAGCTATGTGTGCACAACTCCTGTATGGCACGGTTGTGGCTTCGTCACGTGAGTGTCTGAGGAGGCACCAGCAAGGTCACGGTAAAGGTTTACATTGGACACATGTTCAATTTACACGTGCTCTCCACGTGCAGCACTTGTCGGTCTTTATACCTGAGTAGGTATTTTTTTAAAAAAGGAAAAAAAAATGTTTATGACTTAATTGAACTGAAATGTTTCAGGTCATTTACATACAAAATCAAAGTTTTCTTTCACCCACTGTGTCCATGATTGTGTTTCATTGTTCAGCAGGGCCTTAAATTTCCGTGGGGCTCTTCACTGAGTTAGCACCAAGAAAACGACCTCCCCACCATTTCGAAGAATAACTTGTTGGGCTTCCTGAAGAACTGACAAAGCTTCTTTAAAGCCTGGGCGCTCAGTGGCGCATGGGGTCTGCCTTTAGACTCATCCAGGCACTTATCATGTCCTGCAGACAGGAGGCAGTAGAAGCCCTTGGTGGAGTTGAAGTAAAAATTGTTGGGATTTATCCTGGGTGGCATACCCAGAAAAGTCTCTGCCTTTCTCAACTCCGGAAAAGGATCTCGGATTAAGGCATCACCATCCACCACATGAATCTGCTCCCTGGGAAAGACATCCAGCCAGCGGGCCAGGTGCTGGTGGTACAGGCTCCTCTGCAACGCCTTGTATGCAGGGTTGATGTGGCCCTTGTGGAGCAGGAGCTCCTCTAGTGGCTGGTAGGGCTTGTGCTGTGTCAGGCGGTTGTGAAGGACTTGGGTGTAGTCAGAGACCAGCCTCTCTGCAGGGTCCCGGACGATGAGTAACAAACGGACGGCGGGGTTCATATCCCACACTCGTGCAGGAACCTCAGGAGCTGCAAAGTAACCAGGGGTCTTCTCCACTGTCAGCTGACCGGGGAGGGTGAGGGGCATCTGGGCTCGGTACCAGGCCAGACCACGGCGGAAGTGCTCCTCCACGTTGAAGAAATGCACCTGGCAAAGATAAAAGAAAAGATACTTTATAATATCTTGCAGATGCAGATTTTTTTTTCATTGTGTCCCCATCTTATCCAAACTCATCAATCCTTTGGTACCAACCTTCAAACTTTGCAAAGTATCTTAACTTGGATTTCTCTCTCAGGACAAGCCCAGCATCATTTATTCATATGAAAGCAGACATCAAACTGCATTAAAGTTGAGTCGACTTTGCTGCAATTTCATTCACATCTGAATGCACTTGTATGTTGCCTGCACTAAACTTCTCTGAGACAGATCAATTTTACAGTTTAATTAACTGGAGGAGGATGTAAACAGAGAGCGGATTAACATACATCACACCTTGTTGGGGATATAATGGGGACACTTCAGCACATTAAAAGAAGACTTAACAGCATTTGCATGCTGATTACTTTAATAAATTCCTAATGAAAAATTACATAAATCAAAAGACATAATATATATTTGCTAATCAGCATCAGTGACATGAATTTCATCCATGCTTGAGGATTTGAAGTTCCACATGGATAAATTGGCTGGTTATCAGTAGAAAACAAATATGTTAAACAAACAGATGGAAAAATAAAAAGATGGGTTGAAAACACTTAAAGAGCATAAATCTCTCATGTTACTCTCGGATGATTATTTTGTAGCACCACATTGGTTTTGCCTCGTTGACATAAAAACTGGGGAAACATTCACTGGTTTACAGCTGCAGAAATTCACAGCAGAAATAAGTCTCTCAGCAGCCACAAGCTGCAAAAATTTCCCCACACAGACACATCAAAAGCATCACAAAAGGGAGATTTATGCCTCATCAAAGGTGCCTTCAGATACATTATACAATAAAATTAGGCTAATAGTTTGATTTAAAACCTCCCCGGACTAATAAAGTAATTTCCTTTAACCTTTTTATGGAACCACATGAGTTTCTGTTTCTGGCTAAAAAAAAAGCTCTGGGCTCAAATTGGCTTCAGCATTGGAAAAATCTTGAGCTTACAGACCTAATACAGCTTTCAAGCTGCACAACACAGGAGTTGCACAACTAGAATTATTTCTTCTTGTTATGTTTTTCCTACATAAACCCTTAAAAGTTAAAAAGTGTGTTTTTCCCTCCAACATTCAGTTTAGAGGTGGCATGGCTCAGCAAGGTAGCCTGAGGGTTGCCGGTTCCATCCTCGGCCAAGTCGAGTTCATGTCGAGGTGTCCTTGGGCAAGACACCAAACCCCTCCTGATGGGTTGTGGTTGAATGCCTTGCATGGCAGCTTCTGCCATCAGTGTGTGAATGAATGGGTGAATGTGATGTACACTATATAAGTACAGACAGACCATTTGTTAAAGGTAAATTGCAGATTGACAGAAGTTAAAAATACACAATACAGCCTCAAAGGTTAAAAAGTTTGTCAGCCGAGATGAGTGTTACCTCTGCCTTTGCCACTTCCACATCTGGGTGCAGGTTGAGCATCTCCAGCAGTGCTCTGGTGCCACCTTTCCGCACACCAATAATAATAGCTCCTGGCAGCCGCTGCAGGGTAGCATTGTAAGAGGAGGAAGATGATGATGATGATGAAGGTGTGTAAAGATGTGAACTAGAACCCCCAGTGCGCAGGTCCCTTAAGCACACAGAGAGCTGAGTCTGCAGCAGCAGAAGCACCAGCAGCGCAAGTAGCACAGTCCACAGCATGGTGCCACACGGAGACAGGCGGTGGTTATGAGCGCACACTCATGAAGCTCCCACGTAGCGCTTGTTATCAGTCAGCAGGGGCTCTCGGGAGGGATCTCTTCAACCTTACAACCTATAAGTCAAGAAAAAGTAAATGTTTTTGTTCAATTGTGCTGTATCACTCTTTCCCACCACTGGTCTGGTGGCAACAACTCTGCTGAGGAAGTAGCCAAATAAGCTCCTTTTGAATGCAAATTACTCACAACATAGAATATTCAAACAAATCAGATCAAACTGGGAAATTTTGATGTTCTTTATCGAGTTTACTGCACTCTTTGCCACATTTATGGTCAGATATGAGGAAACTATACAAGGAACTCAATGTTTTTAAAGTAGAGAATCTTAAATATTCTAATTAATAGTTCATGTCAGACAAACGATTATGCAATTTATAGCAGTAGCTGCAACAAATTGTATTTAAGTATTTATTTGATGTTATTCTGTATGTTACACAAATTCCACGTCTTGCATATTCATGCAATCACAGTTAATCCACACACTAGGATACTGATGTTTGACCAGAATATTCCAACAGAGCTGTTATCTGCTGTGTTTCCTTTGAGTGGGGGAGGATGCACTGCCTCATATTATGAAAGTGCATTCACAGTGTAATTTCTTTTCATCCTGCACATGTGCTTGTTCAACTGTTTTATGTTCCCTTGTGTCTGAGACAGTCTTGCACTATGCCATTTTACAAAGTCTCAGAACAGATAGTGGTGGTTTCAGACCAGAATATGAAGCTGTGATGCGATTATGGGCAGATTATGTTGAAATATGTGAAATATTGCAAAGCTAGTTTAAGGGGAGCGGGGTTCCCAGTTCTAATTGGTAGCTTGTCAATTTTATCAACATAAGAACTAAGATAAACACCTGTCAGCCAGCTCAGGTGATACAGTGATTTGTGGCCAGATGTTAATCTCAAACTAAAACAGTAGTAGTAAAACCGAAGCTGTAAGAACTGACGTCTGGTCAGTTGGATGCATGTGTGGCCATTTAGGGGAACTTAGGCACATGGCCCCAAGCTGGCAGCGTTGTATCTATGTGATGCTGTGTCCCAGTGTTCAGTTTTGAGCTCAAAACTGCTATTTAAGGGTTTCCAGACCACCAAGAATTTTAGTATTTGAAAAATTGATTCCAACCAAAATTAACTCCTTAAAATCTTGCAATTTTTGCCTAAAACAGGTTTTTAGGATAAAAAACAACAACAAAGAAACAACAAAAAACTTGTTGTAGACCAACTATTTTTACTTTTACTAGACTACTTTAATTGAACTTTGCTGATGTAACAGGACCATTTTTGTTGCAGTTTCCACATTTATGAATGTAGCCTGGAGGTATTCATCATTCACATCTCAAGAATCTTTGCTTCCCAATGGTGTAGAATATGTGTAGTTTCTTCAAAGGAGGACTAAGTAAAATACATATTTGTCATGTCCGGCCCATGGGGACGTCTGGTAGCAACGGGATAACTAACATTTTTTGTGCAGAACCTTTCCTCAGCTCCTGTTTGATTTTTACTTCAAAAGGACCAGTTACCATATGAGCTTGTAGCCTCTTTAAACACGGTCCTATGACACAGATGATGGCTACAGTCCCTTTAGGGGCCTCAACTCCTGATTGCTGGTAGAAGCATCATAATTTACACCTGTGAGATTTTGTGTATGCTGGGAGGATTTTATAGTTTTATATATATATACAATATATATATTTTCTTTCTTTTTTTTTTTTTTTTTTTACTAATAATAAGTCACTGAACAAATCCCTATTAAAATGCGTAGTAGGCTACCAGCTTGTAGGTCGGCCTCTTGGGCCTAGCCTACCTAGCCTTCAGCACATAATGGCTGACTTTATTTTCATGAAGGTGCGTATTTATTTTGTTTTGTAAGAGATTCTTTTTTTTATTATTTTAACAGATATTCTTAGTTTTAGCATATTCCTTAAAAAAGGTGATAAGGGGATTGGAATCCAAGTGGAACAGGTGATATGAGACTTCTTTCCACTGGAATACCCATAATTTACCAGTTGTTATTACCAGTCATGCAGCTCAGCCTGCAACTGTTTTGTTTTTAGATGGATATTTCTCAAATGACTTTGGTTTCACACTGAACTTTTTAGAGTTAGCTGAGGTGCTGCTTCTGGTGAAATTTAAATTAATATTATTGATTAACTCTGGGCAACTGCTGGGGATCTGGCCCTCCTTTCTGTCTGTCTGTCTGGTTGGTTTGTGTGTGTCTGTGGTGCTTTATTTGTGGTTTTTAGTCACAATAAAGCTGGCTCCTCCACCAGTAGGCTTGCAATCGTTTTAACCTTTTTTGTTCCTGTCTTTCAGAAGACCCATGAAGTACCAGGTTTAGGACATTTTTAGAATTTTAACTTGTTTTACAAAAAGAGATGAAAGTAATTTCTCTCCAAATAAACACTTATATTAGATGCTACATCTCTGCTTGTATTTAACCATCTATTTGTTGGACTTTTCCTTGTAATTGGGTGCTTTCAACTATTTAATTCAAGTACTTACTTTAAACAAAAGGCATTCTTTCTTCATCTTTAGAAAGATCTGTCTGTAAATCTTAAATTCCACCACAACTGGTTTAATTTCAGGTCATTTTAAGGAAAAGAGCTAATTGTTACATCTTTTATCATTTTAACAATAGTAACTAGCTCAATATTTGTACGATTACAAACAAAAGTAAAGATGTACCAAGCGCTCAAGTCTGTAAAGTACAGCATTGATACTGTTAAAATATTTTCCTTTAAACCATGTGACTGTGCAGCTTTCAGGTCGGTTAAAAGGAAAAGACACTTGTACTTTCTCTTCTTTTGGGCCAAGTGAGCTCCATGAAATGACTTTAAGCTGTAACTTTACAACTTTCTGAACATTAAGTGAGGAGTCCTTTTAGTTAACACGGTACAAAGTTGTTAGTAAATCATTAACTCCTCCCTCCTGTTCCTCTGTTTACTCTGTGATCTTCCTGTTATTAATGCTGAAGCTGCTCAGATGTGACTGAGTTATTAATTAGTGCAACAAGATTCTGGTTCAGAGGAGGAACCCTGTCTAGCATTTTTCCTGTCGCGAAGCACTAATTGCACCTACAGGGAGCTTCACCACCCCACCCCCCGACCTTCCGTGCTATACCCTGGCCTGGCGACACTGGCGTCATCCATACAGCCTTTATCATCCCTTGTTGGCTTTAGATGGGAGTCTCTGTGTACAGCTGTGCGTATGGTTTTTGTTTGTTTGCACTTGTTATGGGAAAGATGACTGCGTCCAACAGGGGGTGAGAAAACAGGGCTGAGAAAATAATCTAGCTTAGCTAAATTAAAATTTCAATTTTTCCAATTAAAAAAAATCACTGCTTAACATTTATTACGTCTTCTTAAAGATGCAATGAGAATCTCCTAAAAGCAGCTCCTGATCTCATAGAAATCTGTAAAATATTCAAATTAGTCTCATGCTCAAGTTTCTAAGATGGACAACCTTAATGAAATGATTAAAATATAATGCAGTTCTTGCATATCTGCTATTTCTAAAGAGGTAAAATAACAAAATTCTTCCCTGGTGACTGGACTGGATGAATCTAAGAAGGCTCATAGACTAAGTCTAGCCTGTTCCAGCTGACAAACCAAAGATTTCTAGTTTTGTGTTAACTTTGGACCACAGATCTACAGAATTACACAGCTGGCGTTAAAAATCAACATTGCCTTAGAATTCCTTTTTGTGTTTGAAAATACATGAAAATTTTTAACCCATCACCATTTTGTCGATATACAGCAAAACATTTAAACACTAGCACATCTAACCACCTTGTTCCTGCATAGCTCCAGAATACAGACTCTTAATCTTTGAGCTCAGCCAACATCGTCTGTCCTACATATGAACTCTGCCTCATGAATATCTGGCAGCAGGAAAGCCTGATTCAGAACATCTACAGTCATTGTTATGTGAAGTGGCAAAGTGTGATGCCAATCACAATGTGGGGTGGGTACAATTCATGGATGTGTGAGAAGCTCAGACAAAGAGATCTTTTGGGAGTCTGCGCACATGTGTGTGCGTGTTAGAGTGTGTGTATTAAGAGGTACACAAATCCCCTGTGGTTCGTATGTAAACTGGAATATTGCACTGCCTTTTCTTCCACCTCACTTCATGACCTTCCTCTACCTCCTCCACCCTTCATATCCTCCACCTGTCCTCTTTAACTCACCTTAGCTCTTTTCTGGTCCATAGCCAGTCTCTTTCTGAATTGTTTGAATCCCTGTGTGTTTATGTGGATCAGCTAACAAACCTCAGCACAATGCTAATGGGGATGCCCTGGAGCAGCCTCTTAGCAGCTCATAAATAAAATACAAGGAGCACCTTTTTGCCCTGAAATAGTTTTGACTCAATGAACTTTTAATCTTGAGATGCAGGAAAAGAGACAGACTTAGATTAGAAATGAGAAATGGCTCCATGAACATGTCAAATCCAGGCAAATACTCAGGGTTGATTAGACTTTGACTCATGGGAAAAATAAGACTAATGCTTGGCCTGAATGCAATCATGGATCATGAATGCAAAATAAGTGTTGAAAATAAAACATTTTTAAATTAAATTACGCCATTTTGCATAAAAATAGTTGACCCATTGTGCAAACCATGATGCTCTTTTATGTGATATCTTTAGAAAAACTTTCACATTAACAAGCATTTTAATGTGATTTATTAATTTACTTGTTATTTTTGCTGAATGGAAACAAAGAGGCTGCATCTTCCAGTCCAGTGTGATCAGGATGACACTTGGGAAATGGGCGATCTACCAACTGATACACAGTCAGTCTTTCAGCTTGCTCAGAAATAATCTAGTAGGACAAATTTAAAAAGCTAAAGATACATTAACATGGCAAATTATCTTCCTTGAAAGTGACATGCTACAATTTAAGAGTCATTAAAAAGTTTAAATTCATTGTATATTAAAATAAAAACTGAATAATTTGAGCAAATCTTCTATTTGTTCCGGCAGTATCACTACATTTCCCAGGAACACTATTCTATAAGGCAGCATACATCCATTAGCTAATTGCTTATTTTAGCGTGTGCAATATTGTTTACGCTCTACTGCCTTCCTAAACAAAGTGCAGCTGAATAGTGATGTGTAGAACAAAAGCACAAATGTGGTAGTGGTTGAACAGAGGAAGGAACAAGGCTGGTTGTAAAAGAAAGGAGGTAGGGCAAAGAAACGAAAGAAGCAGTGAAAGCCGTTGAAATCTGGCAGATAGCTTGAGCTCATGTGTAAATGCAGAGCTACAGAAACTGAGAATATAAAGAGTGACACAGATTCAGTTAAAGGCTCTGAAGATCATAATTCTGATTAGAGATATGAAGACATTTGCATGATGGGAAGATTTCTCTTGCACGACACTTGAACAGATATTTAAAAAGCATGTAAATGTGTTATACTGGCAAGACTAAAACACCCATGATGCATTGCAGGTTTCATTAACTCCTGCATGCTCCTAATTTCCAGCAGTAAAATCTGAACAAATTAAAAGTTAAATTCACAATCAATTCTTTAACATATTTCTTAGTTTCTTTCGTTAAATGGTTGAACACATCCGAAATTTGGACCAAAAAACTATCATGTTAGTTAAGACTAGTGGTGTGCTAGTTACTGGAAAAAAAGTAGCTATTTACAGTTACCAGTTAGTTCATTCAAAAAGTAACTCAGTTACGTTGTTGATTACTTACACCAAAAAGTAATGAGTTACTGCTAAAAGTAACTTTTTAGTTATTTTTGTAAAACTACCTTCTTAAAAATTCTCTCATTAACTTAATTACAGTTGTGTTACGAGATAAAAAAAGAAATTCAAACACAAGTTAATTTTCAACACTAATTTATTTACGTCCGGCCAGCAGATTATTTGAAATGAAAAAATAGGAATAAAATGAAAATAGCTGCTCAAAAGATAAATCTTTGCTGCATGTTGCACCCTCCGATACACAATGCATCTTTCTGCATTTCTCTTTATTATATATTTTTAATATTTTGTACATATTGTCTTATTTTTGGCTTGCCATGTTTTGGGGTCGGGGCGTGCCAGTTTAGACACCAGCGGTAACCAAGGAAAAAGAGCAGACACAAGCCACAAACCCGCGACTGAAGATATTTACAAGCGACTGCAGTGGAAAAACAACCACAACAAGCTGACATTGCTACACTTATCATGTCGTGCTGCATCACCGCTGTAAACAAGAAGAAGCTCACAGCAGCTGGCCACAATGTAATCATTTAGATAGTAACGGAGTAGCGCACCATAGAGTAACGGTAGCTGAGTTACTTTATTTAAAGAATAATGCATTAGAGTTTCAGTTACAGACCAAATCAACGGTAACTACCCAACACTGGTTTGACTCTTCCAGAACTCATGATCACGTAAAGGCGTTTCCAGGCTGCCAGTCTGCTCTGATTAAATCCTAATTTTATATTTATGTGCAGCAGATTTGGCAACACTTAAGGTTAATTTATGCTCGATGCCAAAGAGAGATACAGAGATTTTTTTTAATTCATTTTCTGCATCCTTTACTTGCACAAGGAACTCTGAGGTGAGCTCTGCACTGCCCTCTGGTGGATGAACTAAAGGACACATGGAAGGATGAGAGCAGTTAACGTTTGAAATGGACGTACCTATTCATGAACCTAATGGAGCATAAATGGTAACCCTCACATACACGTTGGCCTATACAAGAGGAAAACAGTTATCTAATGAGGTGGCCCGGAGTCCAGATGTAGCTAAAAAATAATCCAGGTTGTAAAGTTGCGGAGAAATAGGCTTTTACTGCTTTTACTTTCTGCTTCTTTGTTTGGCAAGTTTGAACTTTACTGCACCCGAGACATGGCCATAATATGTGTGCACATTTCTTTAACCATGTTAGTTCAAATTTTTTTAATTTTCTTGTAATTTTGATTGCAAATGTGGTTAATATTCCCAAAACACAGATACTTTTAAACAATGTGTCTAAAATCCAGAATATATTGCATTACTGCGCCTTTTATTCAGCGATTGTTGAAATATTCATGAATCAGCTAATGTAACTTTTACTTAAAAAACAAAAATATAACAGAATTTAGAAAGACGACTTTTCCTGCAACATTTCTGCTTTGCTCAACCGGCTGGACTTCTGTCTTTATTTGCACCATATGAGCTTCGAGTTGCCCCGTAGCTCTGCTCAATGAGCCTCACATGAGTCATAGCAAGTCCCTGTCTCTTGCTCCTTGTGATTCACATTAGGCAGCATGGAAAGACAGAACAAACAACAACAACAATGCCAAAACTGTTAATGATGCATGAACTCTCCATAATGACAAACACACGAATCTGGGAAGGCTGGAGAAGATAGAGATGGAGGGAGAAAAGGGAAAGGGTGGAGTGTAATTATCTGTGAAAGGCAGATGCTACCATCTGCATTTTGGGACAGTACCCATGTCTTATAAGTTGTAGTGTGTGTGTGTGTGTGTGTCTGTTTTTTGTGTGGGTACCTTGTGTGATCTGCATGTGTGCAGTGTGTCTTTTGTGTGCGCATCCAGCACTGCCTTCGATCCAGGCCTTTAGAAATATCTTTTTACTAAGCGATGGTATTTGGGGTGGGGTGGGGAGGGATTATCCTGTATAGAGAGACGGAGGGTGGCAAGGAGGCAGGATTGGGTGGCGGTACAGTGTGTTTGTGTGCTCTGCAGGAGCATGCGTATGTGTGGCAGGACGAAGATTGTACCTAGTAGGGGGTGTCATGGTAAACCGCTTTGGATTGCCAAGCCTGTCATATCACCGAGGCTGGGAATGTCAGATAAAACTCTGTCTTCCTTCCTTTCCTCTTCCACTTTCATTCAGCCTCTATCCAATACACTTTCCTTCCGTTCTTTTATGCATCCTCTCCTTTGTTTCCGCAGCCACTTCCATTGCTTCACCTCCAAACTTTAACCACAGACAAGCTTTCTTAGTGCTCTTTTCTCCAAACACCTCGTTTGTGCCCTGCTCCCTCTCAGCCAATCATACTTGCTGATTACTGTACACATATGCGGAGACGATTGCTTTTTAGACTAACAAAGGAAATGTAACAAGACCAGTCCTATTTCCCATCCCATTCTCATTACTCGCCTGGAGAGGAGATGGCCAACACTTAGAGGGGAGTCTATAATCATTTGAGTGAGATGTGAGTCGGCCATGTTTTCCAGAACAAGATGATGACTGACATTCTTTCTGTGTTTCTCAGTTATCTGAGGAAAGATGGACGATATAGGAGTCTGTATAGTGGTTTGCAATGTTTTATTAAGTTTGAATGCATAAAAGATACTAGAGATTCTTCAAGGCCACCTTTCTCTTCACTCCCATGGCCGTATGCTACAAAAATCTTTTTTGCCTCAATGAAGTTGCTTGTCCACTGTCAGGTCTTTCAGAGTTCACTGATAAGATGAAAGAAACAGTAAGTGTGTATGAGAGGATTTTTAAATCTACTAAACTCAAGGACCCCTCCCCCCTCAAGGCATTCAGTCTGTCTATGTGAAGAGTCCGAGGCTGCCTGCTCCAGGTACTGAGTCTGGGGAAAGATATGCTGAAGTTGCCTGCATGAGAGGAAGATTTCCTGAGAGACATTTAAAAGTGAAAAGTTGCGCAGTCAGGCGTTTGTCTCTGCTGCAAAAGCTGGTGTGCAAGCGAGATACTTGTGATGCATGTAAATACTTCCAAATTGGATCTATCACATTTACTCTTAAAGAACACAGATGCAAGGATGCTTTTTGTGCTTTCTGATCAGTTTATAATTATGTTTGAAAAGTGGATTTACTTTTTAGTTTAGGTTTGTGATCATGACTCTGGTTGAAATAATAATTTAGATATTGTGCCAGAAATTTGGGTGTCAATCTCATTTTAGTTAGGGGGCTGTTAAAGGGTAATTTCATCTCAAGAAGGCCGGACAAGTAAAAAAAACCCCAGCATAAATAACTAAAACCCACATTTTTTACTTTGTTTTAGTGTAGTGGGACAGACATCTGCATTATGGCAAATGGATTAAATTTTAACAAGTCAGGGGTGAAACTGTTCACTTTGAATCTTTTCCACTTCCTGCCTCATCACTCTGTATTCGGTGCCAAGACTGAGATACAAGAGGAGTTATCTCATAAGATAGACCAAACAAATCCCAGTGGAAACCCAGAGGAGGATCTGCATTTGCAACCATTCTGTCTCGAAAAACAGAGACATCAGCGGAGACAAGAGGATGGATCTTTATTTCCCCCCCAATACCCTCAACAGCACCAAAAACCAGGATGATGACGCTTCGCCCCACCAAACCCCAAACAGGTTATCATCACCCATACTCCCCCTCTCCCCTCACCTGAAATTCACTAAAGAGATGATGGACCAGGTCCATGGCAGACTCAGATCTACCCCCCAGGCCAATATGTTTCTGTCCCCCATAAACCCCCCGCCAGAGCGGCTTAAAGGAGGGCCCTATACCATCATACCAGATTCAAGTTTCGGATGTATGATGTGTGGAGGGTGTGTGGATAACGACAGTCCAAATTTTTACCAGTGCAAACTGGATCCCTGTGTAATAGAAGGTTAAAAAACATCTGTACTGTTTGGGAACAGAAGGAGAAAAGTAGCTCGGTCAGAACACAGAGAGCTGCTTTCTAAAAGATTTCCAAGTAGAGTTAACATTCCCTGTGAGCCACAACGTGCCCCCAAACATAGGGTAAACAATTCCCAACCATTTAAGTTGGCTTTATTCAATGTTAGGTCATTAGCAGGGAAAACATTTTTAATTAATGATCTTATCACTGAACACAACCTTGATTTTGTGTTTTTAACAGAGACTTGGTTAAACCGAGATAACAGTGCAGCTGCTCTCATCGAATCAGCCCCCCAACTTTAGTTTAATCACTGAGGTCAGACTGAACAGGAGAGGTGGGGGGTTGCAGTTTTATTTAAGCAATCATTTCAATGTAAGCAGTTATCTTTTGGAAATTTTACTTCTTTTATGTGGCTCTTCAGCTAAACGCTAATCTCGGATCAATGTTTCTGGATATTTACCACCCACCAGGATGCTGCACAGCATTTCATGATGAGTTTAGTGAAATGCTGCTTTAATCTGTGTAGACTTTGACTGTGTAATTGTTGGTGATTTTAGCATCCATGTAGACAGCCCTCAGGATAAGGGGACTAAAGAACTGAGTAACAGTAACTTTTTTAAGATTACTGTATGTAATGTGGGCCTATCCGATCATTACTGTGTTTTCTTTGAGACTACGATTCCTGTTCACACAAATGTCTCAATGGAGGTGATCACAAAACGGTATATTACTGAAAACACGAGTGGGATGTTTAACCAGGTCTTCTCTTTAACACCTGCCCTATCAAGGGGTTCAGCCTATAAGCTTGTCACTAGCTAAAATGTTAAGTATCATGGATGCTATTGCTCCTATTAAAGTGAAGGTTGTCTCTCGGAGGAAAAAGTCTCCATGGAGAAATTCCACACTGGTGTAAAATGGAAAAAGAGAGTGTAGGAAAGCCGAGCACAGATGGAGAAAAACAAATCTACAAGTTCATTATGACATGTATAAGGAGAAACTTCATTCTTATAATCTACAAATGAGGAACGCAAGGAAGTCCTTATTCTCTGACATTATTAGCAAAAACTATCATAATGCTCGGGCCTTATACACTGTTAACGATAGATAAACAAATCTTCGTGTGTCAATAGCACCTGAACCTTTTCCACCAAGGCTGCAATGAGATCGCCAAATTCTTCACAGAAAAAATCCAGAATATCAGACAAACAGTTGGTTCATCAGCAGCAGGTTCAGGAAATATACTGTGTCCATTGAAAACCAGTTTAAACACCACAACACAGTTTAATCCCATTAACAACTGCTATGATGTCTTCCAGTCAGGTTATAGACAGCACCACAGCACTGAGACTGCTCTGACCAAAGTCATTAATGACATATGTTTAAATATAGATGATTGAAAAATGTCAGTCTTTGTCTTCTTGGCTCTAATTGCTGCATTTGATACAGTTGATTACAAAACTGGGTCTGGCACTGCACTACTCTGGTTTAAATCTTATTTAGAGAATAGAAAGTACTTTGTGTCAATAGGTAATTTTACATCTGCGCAGACAAGAATTACATGTGGAGTTCCCCAGGGTCCAATCCTGGGGCCTCTTCTTTTTGACATCCCTCTGGCACAGATCATAAATAACAATTAAACTAGTTACCATAGCTACGCAGATGACACACAGATAAATATTACAATGTCACCAGGAAATCGAGGCCCTGTAGAGGTTCTTGGGAAATGCATTGAAGAGATTAACGACTGGATGTGCATGAACTTTCACCAGTCACAGATCAGCTGAAATACTCAGTTTATTTAAATCAAGATTAAAGACCCACCTGTTTTCAGGTGCATTTCAATAGTTCTTACTAGGAGTCCAGATCTGCAGCTGGTTCGTTTACGCTGAAATCTTTTCTGAGCTTTGTTTCTTTCTTTTTTTTTCTCTATGTAATAAACTATGTAACATGTAACTATGTAATAACTATTCTTTTGGAAAACATAATGAACAAACTGAAATTCCTTGAGAAACCTATGTTCAGTTTAACTATGTTAGAAATGCATTACAGATTACAAATCACAGTGGATCTACAAAACCACAAAACATTTAATAACGGATATCTAGAACAAAAAAAATGCAGGATTTCACATTATAAGTAGAGTTACTTTTTAAGAGGTTGAAGTTATCTTAAATACACCCAACATTTCATATGCAGTAATCGCAATCACCAGAACCAACTTTCCTCATAATCTAAGCTGAAGTCAGATGTTTTAAGAAAGATAAAATTAAAAAGAAAATAAATTAAATTTAGAATACAAAAACTTAAAACAAATTACTTTCGGTCTTATAAATTATTATATTTAAACATAAAAAATGCAAACTCACATGGACAAAGTAGGAAAAACAGTTACTTTTAAGGTTGTCTGTGTTATTTTCACACTGAGCAAATTCATCCCAGATTTGACCCTCTGGTGGGCCGCAGGACATACATTTGACACCTCTGGTGTGGATGATGTTAAATTAAGAATTTATGGTCTCATCTTCTTAAATTAAGTCTGCAATGTTACACTTACAGGCTTTCTTTAGTGGGACGAAACACACACACACACACACACACACACACACACACACACACTCACACACAAAAAATGTCATTCTTTTTTCTTGCTCTTGCTCTTCGTGATTATTAGGGCTGGACTGCATGAGTAGAATACCGTAAGAAATCCAATTGAAAATTGCATAATTTTGTGACATTTTTATTTTTGTGGGGAAATTATTTGGTGACATCTAGTGGTGAAGATGTAGACTACATGTAATTGAGTCCCTTGCCATCAAATTCCATTTAAAGCTGTTGGTTGCAAAAGCTATAAAAAAGCTATAGTATTTTTCTCTTCTAACTTGAATACATCACGGTGCAACATGGCAAACATTACTTTAAACAGACTCCATCTGAATTTTGCTTTGATAAAACATGGTTTTTAAACTTTAATGCATTTCTACCATTAGATGCCCTTAAAAATTAGACACTGAAACTCAAATTATTTATGTATTATAGAGATTAGCCTTAAATTTTTTAGTTATCCTCCAAGATTCAGGGCAGATTTTTGAGTAGCATCCATCAGACAGCAGGAAAGATAATACAGCCTAGTCCTGTCATTCCCACTGATTTATTAATTTTTTTAACATCTACACGTTTAAATTAAATTTTATAAAAAAAATTATTCTTCTGTCTATTTTGTCTAACTTACTCTGACCTTCACTGTCCATTTTTATTACTCATTAACCCCCTGATGTTTTTGAAATTAGACTCTTTGAAGAAGAAGAAAAAAAGAAAGACCTTCGTGAGCAGCCGGGAGCCGACACCCACCACCCTTTCACTCTCATCATCTTATTCACTCACACATGCATAACACCCAGATAACCCCCCGTCCCCTCTCATCTTCTGCCATGCACGCTCCAAGATCTGGGTCAACCATATCAAACACCAAAATGCGCCAAATCTTTCTCTGCTTTCTGTGCTTAGTTATGTGTGTGTGTGGAGCATGAGTGTGTGAGGAGACGTCGGCACTCTACTGTTGTTTTATCAGCGTGTACATTGGGGAGTGTGATTAAGGAATACAGTTCTATCAGAGGAATCTGTGTGTGTGTGTGTGTGTAAAATAACAAGATATTTAAGCTATTTTGCATGCATATGGCTACGTGCAGTATGTAAAATAGTAAAAAAAAAAAAAAAAAGCTTGTTGGGACTTTGTGTAAATTTTACTCTAAAGGATGTTTTGGCCTAGATATCAGGGCATTGCCGCTGGTGTGCAAGCCTACTTCACATTTGTGCCTTATTTGTATATGTGCACGAGTTTTGGCCTGTGCCAGCTTCATAATTTTTTCACAGAGAAAATAATGTTTGGTCATCCCCTGAGTCAGGTACATGATGAGCCATACTGTCTTTTCCTTCAGTCTTTGTCTTCCTCCTCTCTCACACACCTTCAAACTCCATGCAGCTACAAAACAAAACAATGATTTGTGTCTTTTGCTTCACAAAATTATACAGGCTGCCTCCTAACGCAGGTTAACCATCATCTTAAAATGCAAAACTCTCCAGTAGAAATAAAAGTTTTTGCAGAATGACACTAAAAACACATTTGACCTCTGTACAGTTCTAATAACAACATCTACACACATGAATTCAACTTTTTAACCTATATTAAATTTATAAGTTATGCACTTTAACGGGTGGGGCTGCTTGGATTTTTAGGCAAATGCAATCACTAAAAACATGACGTGCAAAGTTGTCTCAGTCAGTTTAGTTTCAAACTACTCCTTTCTGCAACAAACTTCAAAGATGGAATTGCTAAAATTCTGCTTAACACGTTTCCTGGGTTATCGATCACAATCATGTCGATCAACACTACATTCAGGTGTAAATCAGGTGGCCGACATGGCACATTTAACTAAATTTGCTTAGCAGTCTGAAAGCCTCAGGATTCATTCTGGGATCTCACACACACAAATTTAATCCCCTGCATGAACCGAAGTAGATGTTTGGTCATGTGTTACAGCAACACAATATTAGAAATGCTAAACACGCTAACTTTCACCATGAAAAGATGTGGACGATGAAGTACAGCTTCTATTTAATTTGCAATAGAACTTTCTGAAGCAGATTTTCACTGAAATGGATTGACAGAACACTTGTCAGCAGAAAGAAGACAGTTTTGTAAGTTTTTATGGATCAGAACAATTTATGGATGAGGTCCTAGACTGGATTAGTGTCTGTTTTAATTGATGCTGACATTAATTGTTGTTTTATTGTTAAAAGTTTTTAAGAATATTATCTTTCCAACGTCAAGCTGCATGTTCACCCACTTGAACACAGCACTTGTGTTTGTAGCAAATCTCTGGAGGGAACAGATAAAGACCTTCTGATGCATCATCAGGATTTCATCCTCAGTGTGTGAGTTAGTGGTAAACTGGCATTCAACTTAGTAAGATAACATTTAATTTATCCCCCTTCATTTCTCTCTCATTACATCTGTTAATTTATTTTATTGAAATGTTTGTGAATAATTCTGTGAATAAAGGTGAATCTGAAATGTGTTAATGTTTCACTAAGAACACATTTTAGTCACTGAATGCATTTGTGACTTTAAAGAAACACCAGTAGACCTCCTGTTGTGTTTGCTGCTCAGCTGACTGTAGGCTGCAGATCGTCTTGGGAAAAAGACATGGAGCATGCGCCGAGGCAAACCACCACTGGCGTGCACAGATAGAGCCTTGGTGGTGATGAGGCACTTGCCCTTGTCTTCGGGGCTGAAAAAGTGCCCTTTTTATCAGAATTCTTTTTTATATATATATTGGGTTGACGTGATCGCACACCCCTTACACACGTGCGCGTACACCCATTTTGTTCCAGTGGTTTCTTTGGCAGCATGATCACGCAAAGTGGGCGCCAACGAGGCACATTGTAAGCACGTGCATTGCAGCAGTCTGCAAAGTTACTTCCCACCGCTCCACCTGCCACTACTCAGGTAATGCTGAACTATTTCGAGGGCACCTTTTGCTCCTAAACTAAGTCTGATACCAAACTATTTGCCCCTGTTGTAAAGTAGCTTATCTGTCTCATTACAGCCTAAACGGCTGAGTCTAAATTAGCTGACTGCCCGCTTAACGAGCTTGGCACTAGCCATAATCAGTGGTACCTTGCCAAACGTTAGGCTAAGTGGTTACTACAAACGCGGGTATGTTTGGCATTTTCTTCCGTGAAGTCTTCATAAACCACATCGCACAGCGTTCTCCAGTTCCCCATCTCTTTTGTCGCAGACTGTAA
>JBAMHW010000012.1:5545770-5562482 GCA_037177495.1 Rhadinocentrus ornatus
ATTCTCTCTACTGTCCCACAGTAGACCATCTACCAGCATGGAAGATGAGGAAGATAGGGAGAGCAGTGTCAGATCAGGACCAGGTTCATGTACAGTAACATATTTAAATAAATTTTTACATAAAAGCCTGGAATGTTTTGTTTTTCACATTAAAATTAAGCATAGGTGGTGGTTCCACGTGCTCTGCAAGGTGCCCTTTAATTAAAACTGAGCACCTGCCCCTAAGAATATCTGTGCACGTTACTGTAAACCACTGACAATAAAGAGTCAACAGCTTGTAGATTTTGTCCTGAAAGTTGATGATTACGTCGTCAGGTACCATTAAAACCTACGATTTCCCAAAAATCAATAATGACTGAATCATTTTTAAATGATGTTAGTCAATCAGACCGGAGGCCGTACGTGGTCCAAGATGGACATGGAAACACCATGAACAGCTCCACCGTTTGTTACAGTGTTATTTTCTCATGTTCCGAAGCTTATTAATTGTTTGTCAGATATTTTTTTCGCTTTCATCTTTATTGAAACGTGCAAGGTAACGTTGCAATATTGGCTTGAAAGCTAGCGGCGCTCATGCGAACATGAGCATGAACACGACAGGGTAAACACAATGGTGGATAGTTATGAAAACCGTCTCTCGGACTTCGTCTGCAATTATCTGCATCTGTATTATTTGTTGTACAGTGATAAACACTTTTGCTGACAGCAACAAACTAAAAGCGTTTTGGGGGTTGATGCCCCAGAAATACAATGTACCCAGTAGATTGACCTTTTAACTACTTTAAAGTCCAAGTGCCCTGCACTCCCCCTTGCGGTGACATCCGGTGATAAGTGTTTTTGATGCGCTGTACTTCCATCATTTGCAGCACGTATATACACAAACGTAGCTGAACACTGACATGTACACTTGTGTTCACAGGAAAGGTTTTCCAGCCCTTAAGAAGAGCAGTAGTTTCGGACTCCAGAAACATTAGTTCTGTGTGGATGAAATGTCCGAACAAAACCCTAACTGTAGCAAAATCATCTAAACTCCTCCCTGTGTGGATCGGGCCTTAAAATTTGTGTGTGGTAAGGAACAAGCCACATACAGAGCATCTAACCTCGGGAAATGGTACAATTAGCTCCAATGTACTCCCACAGAAATAATATAGCAAAATATCAGCACCTGGGAGAAAGAAAAGAGGCACATGGACACATTTAACTTTGTATTCAAGGAAAAACTAAACAAGGTGGTTTGTAAGGTGTGTGGAATGACTACTGTTGGTAAAAACACATCAAATGTGGGGAAACATTTGCATTAAAATGCTAAAGCTAATGTTATCTCCTGAGCTACAGACTGTGAAGATCCACAGCTGTTCGAGAATAAAAATATCCCATTAATCTAAAATGGCAACAGACAATTGACTGACTGACTGACAATTAACTATATCGTCAACGAAAATAAAAATCTGATCATCACTGGGAAAAAAATAGCAAAAAAAAAGCCAATACTCAGGCTGAAACAGCATCTCTACATTGTTTCTGAGGTAAATTTAGGCTGAGGTGGTGAATAATTGCTCTGACCACAAACATAATTCACTCCCCCATCCTCACCCCACTGCTAATATTCATGTTTGCACACACACACACACACACACGTGCATATTTACAAGAATACGACACATGCAGGTTCTCTCACAGTGACAGTAGCCCTGACAGCTTGGTCCTACAGTGAGCCTGACCTGTCAGAGTGGATTTAACCCAACTGTCACTGAGGAAAAGCGGGACACTCGAGGGGTGTCTGCTGTTTTTTGGGGGCAAATATGAATAGATTTGGGTGGGTCCCGCTTAGCACACTCACAAGGTCAGCAGCTCAGGGACAACAGACATGTAAACTTGTTTTTCGGGTGAATTCAGTGTCATTTGTGGTACATTAGAGTGTCACGCTTGTGTACATATGGGTATCTGGAATGAGGACGAGCTGACAGATGGGGGTGAGTAAGTTGCGTCTGGTCAATATCATCACGGGCCAGCGAGCCTAAATATTAACGAGGTCCTGAACTGTGTTTTGTATTGGAGGGGGGCTACAAACAATGCAGACAGAAGGCCAACAAAAAAGAGTGAAAGTTTTATAAAGAGAAAAAACAAATGTTGTTTTTGGAAAAAAGGAGGATTTGATAACTGGAGGATGAGGAGTGGAAAACGAAATTCAAAATGAGGAGGAAAGGAATTAGAGGAGGAACTCATGTACCTGCATCATTAGGTGTGTTTGGACTCCTGCTGGCAGTTTACCATGGCAACGATTGTTTTGATTGTTCTCACCTGGGCAGTAGACTCCAGAGACTGAGGTTTGTTAGGATAGAAGTGTGGAAGGATGAGAAAAGAGAGTGTTAAGTGGGGGGTTTCTACAGATGATGCCACAGTTGGTGTGGTGTTACAGCCAAACGGTCCCCTGCAGCGACAGTAATAAACCAAACCGGCTGGTGGTTTGTGGTCCAAAATGGACAATTAGTCTGATTGGTGTCTTAACTACTCAATTCTAAAAGACAGAAACACAGTTGGCCACTAATTTAAATAATAAAGTCCTTTTTAAGTTTTCATTTTAACCCTCATCCAATTAGTTTAAATTTTAACCCTAAAATAAAGATGTTACGGCCTTAACCTTATTGGGATTGATTAATTAAAATCTGAACTAGTTGTGTAACCAAAGCAACTAGCAAAATGATGGTGATGATCATAAGAAAAGGTGAACAAGTGATATTTAACCTAAAAGAAACCCCAGAGTAAACTGGAACAGGAGGCCACTATGCTCAAAGGATCAATAAAATATTATAAAAACTGGATTTGGTTTTTTGAACACTGGTCATATCACAAAAAGGGTAAAATTATATTTTCATTTAAAACGCACTCATATGCATACAAAGGAAATGGACCACACAAGAGACAAGGCAAGACAACACTGCAGGGAGGCGAGGTTAGAGCGATGGTGAACGATCACCATGCATGAAAATAAGATGAAAAGAAACAACAAATTAATCTAATTCAAGGCACAACAAAACATATGTAAAAATCACTCTCCAGCTGAATCATTAAAATGGTCAAATATCTAAAACAAAAACAGGAAACTGCCCTTTTAATGATCAGCTAAACAACACAAGATTCAGAAAAACAGTGGTTAACACCTCTGATGCTGTGTTGATGAAAGAACTGTGACAACAAAGGAAAATAAATGAACCTAGATAAAACTTTACACAATGTTAAACACTGTAATTCATACCAGAGTTACAGAACTTATTCTGCTCAGACGTATCTTCTATATTGGCTGGTTTGACTCAGCAGACTTGGCCCCTTGCCTCTACTCTAATTCCATCCACCGTCCCACAACTCATCAGTCCACAGAGAATGAATATTCACTAATATTTATCATTTTCTGACCTAAGCGAACTCGAATCCACCCCAAGTAACGTTATCACATCAACCCAATCAAGAGGCGATAGAAGTGTTTTGGAAAATTGTTGCTGTGTTTTTAACTGATTGTAACTCTGAGGTAAAATAGCAGTTATATGCTGATCTTGGTTGTTCATTTTGTCTTTAAAGACGTGGTTAAAAGTGCATTGCGTTTCTTCACCATTGACCTTATCCTTTCAGTTTATCAGTACTTTGTGGTTTGCTAAATGAAACACTTCATAGTGATGTTTGCTCTGATATAGGAAACACTTCTGAGATTTCTCTGTCTTCCTAAATGTAAAAGGATGATCTAACGGCCTATTTAGCCATTTCAGATAGAGGAATTGTTAGTTTGACCAATTGTCTTGCAGTTGCATGTGTGGATGGATCACTTAGCAGCTGTGTGACAGATAAGTTTTACTTGTGTTTTTAGATTTCTTGTTTTAAGGCCCCTGTACACCAGATTATGGGAAGCATGACTGTGTTAAGTTCCTGTAGTGCTGGGGAAATGAAAGGAAATGGAGTACATCCACCAAAGGTTATAGGAACTGAACTTTCCAAGCAAATTAACCAGCATTCGAATGAAAAGGGCCTGTGTGAAAAAGCCCTGCATTCACACAGGCTCTTTTGATTTGAATCCAAGTCCATTTGCTTGAAAAATTTGGTTCATTTGGAGAGGTGTGAATGTGCAAACAGACTAATTCAGATCAGTAAAACCAGATTCTGGTCCGCTCGCTAATGCAGGTGTCATGCCGCATCAAGTACACCAAATACAGGAAGTGGGCTAGAAAGCAAAGGGAAATGTGGGTTTAACACAGGGCATTGTGGGTAAACACAACCCAAACATACACGTGTGGGGGATGATAGGTGTTTCTGATAGGGAGAAATGGCTTGCACTTAGACGGTGAAGAATGCTGCATAAGTTCTGATGATACGGCCAGACCAAAACTGTCAGGATTTGATGCAGCTCCATGTTTTTCTCTTATATGGCGGAAACCATATAACCACTAGATGCGCCAGTCTTCTCCTTCAGTAACTCTTGATTGCTCTCTGGCGAGGAGTGCAAAATGTTGTTCAAAAGGTCTGGTTTGTTTGAGGACAGCATGAATGCAAACTCAGTCTGGAAGAACATTGCTACCCTTAACGAGTCCTCAATCGTTTGAGTCTAGCAGACTATCCTGATGTGAATGCACACTACATTTTTTTGGTTTTGGTTCAACCTTTCTAAACAGGTTTTCAATAGACTCTGCTTGGACACAATTTGTACACATGCATCCTCCTCTGCTCTGCACCCTCGGTAGCACAGCTTAGCGTGGCAATACAGAATCCTATATAAAAACAGCTTAGTGTAAAATGACAGCTTACATTCTTACATTTTTGAAATGAGAGCCGTTCTCCAGCACTTCCTCATGCCTCTTTCATTTAATTCTTTTTTTTTCTTTAGGAAACCTTTTTTTTTTTTTTTTTTTAAAGTGAACTTGCCTTAAGAAATTAAAACAAATAACAATTGTAACTCCCTCCTTCTCTGCTGTGCTTCAGCTCTGTCTCCAAAAAGTAATCTTATTCAGGCTGCTAAGTTCTCTTACAGGGTTCCAGCTCATTGCGTTAAAAAAAAATTATTAAGTCAAAGCTAAAACAATTTTGCAAAAACATTGTAAGAAAACTCTCCCAGTGTGAAGTAGCAGACAAATTTAATGAGGGAGCATTTTCACATGTTCAGCAAGTTCAGCAGAGTGAACTTAAGCTTATTAGATTCTGAAACACCACTCTGAGTGAATGCTGATGCCGCTCTGTGTCTGCTGCATGTGAATGTTCTGTACACCTAATACCTTAGAGAGAATGCACAGCATGTAATGATGCTGTAGGACACAGAGCCTTAATGGGGCAGAGTTTCGCTTTTGTGCTGAGCATTTTTTTTTTCATCTCCATGCACATTTTCTGTAGAGCAGAACTTGACAAACTGATGTGAAATCACAAAATAACACTTTTTAAAGAATTCACTGTAGCAAAGAGCCAGCTTTGCTTGTCTGTGGATCTTCAGGAAGTAAGGACAATTTAAGACATAACAGTACATTTTCATCTGTAACATACCTACAAGATTTTAAAGAAAGGCATTATGGGAAAAGTCCTGCTGCAAATTAAGGGTAAATCAAGCTGACGGTGCCAACACAGACACAGAAATACACACAAATACTTGTACATGTGGTTTTTTACGCACAAATAAATTGTGATGTATTCAGACAAATTGCACTTGAATCACTGCATCTTGAAACCACTGGCGGTGCATCCTCTCTTTGTGCCTGCCTCTTTGTCTCTCTGTGAGCTCAGTATCCCACTGCCTCTCCAGACTGACTTACTAAGCCCCTCAGCACACACACACACACACACACACACACACAACTACTTATATCACACGCATCAATACATGCTGAAACACATGGATGCACAAACTCATTCCCCACATACACAAAACACAGAGCACTAGTTAGAGCAAGCACATACACACAAATGTGCACACAATATCACATTTACACACCTAATCACACACTCAGAGCAGCGCATGAGGTGCCCAGCAGGGGGTGTTTTTGATTGACCAAGCACTTTATGACTCGTAAATGGCTTTATTGCCTTTCTACTTAACCCCCCCCCCCCCCCCTTATATGCTACCTCCCTCCTCCCTGTCACACAACACAAACACACATGTGAACATGCAGTCTTGAGGGGGTCTCCGACTGAAAATTAATGAGAGCCATCAGCAACCACACACACAGACACACTCACATATTGCCACCCAGATTGTGATTTGAACTTCCTCCGACTGTCTGGAATCAACCAAGGTCACCCTAAAAAGTCTAAAGGGCTGCTCCTCCCAGTGGAGATTATTTTTTCCTTCTTCTTTGCTCTTTATGACCTTGCTTTGATACACTTTCTTAAATTTTGGGAGCTGGCCAGGATTCAAGTCTAATGACTTTACAGAGCAGGTCAATAAACGGGAGATTGGGGGGATTGATTTTAATTGGCAGGACACCAGAAGGGAGGAAGGGTGCAGGAGTTTGCTTGGTGTGATAGTCTGAAGGCTGCCTCTGATTACTGCTTTGCACATCTGATCTGCATCATGACCAGCATGACAAACATTATTCTAGATTCTAGTCTTTATTCCCACATCACACAAAAAGTGATGCAGATGCTTAAGGTCGAATCAAACAGAAAAAGATTTGATAAATTAAACCTTTAAAAAATTCAGCTTGGATCAGTAGTCAGCTCAGGTAAAACAAAGATGTTCCTGCTCATGAGGAGTCAGGAGATCATCCTTCTGCCTGGGGTCTTTGGCTCAAGCCCAATGTGTTGACAGACAATTCATCCTACTGATGTGCCCTGGAGCAAGACACTGATACCCTGTCAAGCCCTAGAGAAACTGCTCTGTAGCTCACCTCTGAAGTGAAATACAAAAATGCACTGATCAATGCAGTTTTAGTTAACAGGGCAGAAAGACGGTGGACTAAGTGGGTAAAAAATCTGGAGTTTTAAACCATAAGAAACTCTGTGATTTGGTTGATGAGTTGACAAAACAGTCATATCATCACTTTCATTCAACACATTTTTGAAGTCTTGGCACATATTACACCGTCTTTCTAAGCAGATGCGTCTGTCCACATGTCATAGAAGTTAAAAACTATTCATACACTTACTGGCCACTAGATCAGGGTCAGAACTACCTTAATTCTTAGTTTTATAGATTCAACAAGGTGTCGGAAACATTCCACAGAGGTTTTGTTCCATATCAACATGACAACATCACACAGTTGCTGCAGGTTTGTCGGCTGCATCCATGATGAGAATCTCCCATTCAACCACATCCCAAAGCTGCTCTATTGGACTGAGATCTGGTGATTGTGGAGGCCGCTGGAGTCCAGTGAACTCATTGTCATGTTCTAGAAAGCAGGTGGAGATGATCTGAGCTTTGTGACATGGTGCATTATCCTGCTGGAAGTAGCATCAGAAGATGCTACACTGTGGTGATAAAGGGATAGACATGGTCTGCAACAATACTCAGGTAGGCCGTGCTGGTTAAACCAGGCCACGCTGGTGTTAAGGTGTGCCAAGAAAATATCTCCACCCCTCATTACACCATCAGCAGCAACCGGAACCATTAACACAAGGCAGGATGGATCCAGGATTTCATGATGTTTACACCAAATTCTGAGCCTAGCATCTGAATGTGGAGCTAAAATGGAGACTCGTGGGACCAGACAATGTTTTTTCATCTTCTATTGTCTAGTTTTGGTGAGTCTATGTGAATTGTAGCCTCAGTTTCCTGTTCTCATTTGACTGATTTGATGTGTTGTGCATTTAGAGATGGTATTCTGCATATATTTGTTATAATGAGTTATTTGAGATTCTGTTGCTTTCTATTTTCTCCAACCAGTTTACCCATTCTTCTCTGAAGTCAACAAGACATTCTGGTCCAGACAACTGCTGCTCACTGGATATTTTCTCTTCTTCAGACCCTTCTCTGTAAACCCTGGAGATGGTCGTTTGTGAAAATCCCAGCAGATCAGCAGTTTCTGAAATATTCAGACCAGCAACCATGACACGTTTAAAGCAATTTAAATCCTCTTTCTTCCTCATTCTGATGCTGTTTGACCTTCAACAAGTCGTCTTCACCATGTCTACATGATAAAATGTATTGAGTTGCTGCCATGTGATTGGCTGATTAGATATTTGTGTTAAACAAGGAATTGAACAGGTGGACCTAATAAAGTGTCCAGCAAGTGTATAAATAAACTATAGTTATAATATTCTAAATAATTGAAGTCACGTCTCACTTCTGCAGTCTTCACATTGATGATAACCTTGAGCATCTTGTCATATCAGATGCATTTTTTATTTTAAATGTCAAAGCTTTCCCAGAAGTCATTTATAAGTTATGAGAGGAATGATGACTAACTGTGATATTGAAAGATTATCGTGTAATATGGTTGAGCTATTCCTTAAGACCATGGTTTATAGCAGAGGCAAAATTTCAGATTTTTTTATTTTTTTGTTTGGCTTAACTGTGCCTGCAGGTCTTGGCCAGAAAAATTATTAAACCATAACAACACGAATTACTTGTGTGTGTGTGTGTGTGTGTGTGTGTGTGTGTGTTTGTGTGTGTGTGTGTGTGCTCTCTTGCTGGCCTTCTCCATCTGCCTGCCACCAGGAGTTCTTGTCACATCATAGCCATTGAAGTGTGACAGTCTCTACGGTCTACATGTTTTTTGTGTGCGCATTCTCCTGCTATCCTGGAGTCACTGTGAACCTTTGCCTTGACAGAACAGGCCGCTGCCAAGCTAATGAACAACTAGTGTAAGGTTGAACGAATACAGTTAACATTGCTCTTCTGTGTGCATGGTCCCCCTCAAGCTCAGGCACCACATTCTAAATAAGACTTCAGTTAAATACATTAGAGCAGCATAGCAATTTTTCTACTATTTTCATAGTTTTAGCTCATTAGGCACAGCTTATTCACAATGTTTTTAAGGTAGCCAGTTTATTTGTGTCATGGTTCATGGGTAAAATAGACCCAAAAGCAGGGTCACAGGACACATCAATGAAGCTGCTGAAGCTGGGAGTCCAAAAACAGAAATCAAGCGAAACAACAAAAAGTACTGAGGTAAGTGAGAAAAGAAAAAAGACAGGCATAGACAAAAGTGACATAAATTCACACATAATCCCAAACAGTGCAGGAAGCAGATCCAGAGTTAAAGGAGTTGACAGTGAAAATCTGGAAAAGGTCAAACATACCTGAACTAGATTTACAGAGGGAAATAATTAGAAATGAATTAAACATCAGGTGTGATTCAAGCATACAGAGAGCAAAGTTGGAAGAAATTAAATTAAACAAACTTTTAGACTACATCAGGAAGTAAAGCCAATAGAAACAGAGCATGGTAACTAAAAAGGAAAGAAATCTGCTCAACATAAACCAGAAATACAAAATACTCCTCTATGCAGGGGTAGCTATAAATAATCAAGATTAAAGACATTCTGAAAAGCAATATAATTATTTAATTTGTATATCTGCAATAAAAATGTACAATCAATAAATATGATAAGGAGAAAAAAATCCATAAAAGTTCATTCTTCGCAGCACATTTGTGGAAATGTATTACAGCTCAAACAAAGGAGGTTTCAGACTTGATGCTCATCCAGCTGAAAAAGGTTTAAAAATAACTTCCTTTTAAAGATTTTTGAGTTTTGGACCAACTTATACTCGGGTTTAAAGATCTGGAGAAAATTCAATCTTCTCAAGCTGCTGGTCTGTTTGAGTTTTATTTATTTTGCTTTAGTTCTTTTTTGATTTGTGTTTATTTTTATTCATGTCTTTGTGTTTTAACATTCCTTGTTCCAGTTTAATTTATATTCGTTAGTCATACTTCCTGTTTTATTTCTGTACTTATCTTCCTTGTGTATTTAGCTCAGTTTACTTTCTGCTCGTCTGGTTTCTATTTGCTGATTGCTGCACCTGCTCCTCATTTTATTGTTGGTCATGTTTGTCACTCTTTGTCATCTCTGTTGTCTCCATTGGTTTCCAGTCAGTCATGTTCCCTTTGGTTTGCTTTGTGTTTATTTTAAGTTAGTTTCTGGAATATCCTGCCATCCCAGCACATTTTTTGTTTATTGTAAATAGCCATAAAGCCCCTATATCTGCTTGCTTTGTCTCATGGTCCCCCATCTGGGTCCTTTCTCCCTGCTTGACACCATGGAACGTAACAGGTGTGTAACAGTGTGTGAGATGATGAAATAACCCACTTACAAACAAATAAAAGTCTCTCTCCCATTGGTTTTTGTTCATGAGTTTACAATCAGGAAAACACTGAACAACAACTGCCAGGTGAAGAAAAAAATGTGAAAATATTTTGATGCACCACAAAAAAACATATATTTTCTGCTTCACTATGAAAATCTAATGTTATCAGTGAAGCATGGTGGTGGTAGCCTAATGGTATGGACCTCTTTCACTGCATCTGGACCAGAACGGCCACAGTCTTGTTGTTGTGTTCTTTGTCTTCGTTTTAATGAGCTTGTTATAATGCGCAGCAAACATCTGATCATTACCTGGTTTATGAAGATATTAGATGATTAAAGTGGTCATGTAAACATCAAAATCTGATATCCTTAATCAGATAACTGCTTTATGTAATTATAAAAAATAGGATTTACACACTTCCTCAATACCCTACTTTGTGCATGTAGACCCATATACTGAGTTATTTAGTCTTTTTACATCTAAGCATTTCCAAAAGAACGACCTTTTCAACGGGAGCCATTAAAATAGGGAAGTAATGAGGTCTTAACATGAGTAGAGCATAAAATTAAAACATGATGATGTGCAGAAGAAGTGGGAAGTCTGAGGATAAATTAAGTTTAAAGTTAAAGTAGTCCATTTTGCAGCTTATTAGCTCCCACATTAGCAGCTAATGCTAACACCGTGGGAACAAACAAAGACTGGGTGTTTTGAAAATAACAGGAAGTTATGTCACTTTGCATGTACGTACGTACTCCAAAAGAAATACGAT
This sequence comes from Rhadinocentrus ornatus, assembly GCA_037177495.1. Taxonomy (NCBI): domain Eukaryota; kingdom Metazoa; phylum Chordata; class Actinopteri; order Atheriniformes; family Melanotaeniidae; genus Rhadinocentrus; species Rhadinocentrus ornatus. Next base: position 5,556,756 of record JBAMHW010000012.1, read on the forward strand.
AATGGACAGTGACAAGGGTTTAAAATATCACATTCCAGAAGTGCATGTAGACGCCTGAGATTAGATTATTACAATTATCCGATTACCATCAGTTATCAAAATTTGATTGTCATGTAAACAGGTTATCTGTTGATCTTTTTCTTTTCGTTCCAGTTTGTACATTACAGTCATCTTTTATACTTATTTTTCTTCTGACATCTTTGTAAGATTAACTTTTTCTATAATCTTTTCTGCGTGGTGTTTATCTTTGCTTCCTGTCCTCGTTCAGATGGGTTCACTCTGCTGACGTGTTTGGTAAGTCATTACTCTCCCCAGTGTTAATACCACCCAATTTACTTTGACCTTTGCTAGTTTTTGTTTTATTTACCTGCTACATTCCTGCTAATTTTGCTTCTTTGTGCCTCTGGAAGCTATTTTTGTTGGACCCTGTTGGATTACCTGCTGCAGCAGCACCTTTAGCTCTGTCTTATTTTCAGTAAGTCATTAAAATTTATTTTTTGCCCTTATACTTGGCTTGCCTCCTGCCCGTGATTCTGCATTTGGGTCCTCAATTTCACATAAATGTGACAAGAATAACTTGTTATCATTGATGGAGCAACAAACTTGAAGTCATACAAGTGAGGATTAAAAGGAAAAACTGTCTGAGAACCGAGTGGTAAGAGAAATGCAACAAGCCATCAGCCCAAAACACTCAAGTCCTTCTACCAAAGAAGCAAAGTTAAAAAAATAAAGTTAATTTCAGTTAAATAGAAGAGATGTGGAAGGACCTAAAGTGAACAGTTTATGTGAGGAAACCCACAACATCCCAGAGTTCAAAACTGGAGCTACAGGGTCATCTTTTAATGATTTGTAATCAAAATGTTAATTTTAAATAAAATCAAGGTAGCAGATCCCAGTCTGGCTTTTTAAACTTTTAAGGGTAATTTCCATGTGACTAATGATAAATGATGTCTCACTCTAGGACAGAATTAATACCTAACAGAGGAAGTAGAAAAAACCCGCTGTGATAAAACTTACAGTCATAAAAGTGACACTAAAAGTTTTGTTGGTGGGTGTGTCACAATGTGTGTGAGAGACGTTAATTGGCTCATTGGCTGCACCCTTCATGCTCCCTTTTGTAACAATAATTCTGATATATCACACGGTAATAAATGGAACAAGTTTTGTTTTTATTTTTTTCTTAAAGAGCCAACTGAAGACATTTTTTTAAAAGAAAAAAAAGTTACTCATCATTTATTGGGTCAGGTGTTAGAGGGTTAATAATGGCTTCTTGACAGCCGCCTGTCCATGGAGACCATTTCTGATGAAGCTTTAGTGACCATTAGGTGGATCAACAACAGGTCCAGATGAATCTCTTAGGTCCTGTGTCAGGCCTTTGCTGGATTTTTACCCCCCTGTTTCTTAAGGAAATTCTTCTTTTGTTTTCCCCTTGTTCAGTTTCCTCAAAAACCTTCAGACCATACCATGCTGAAAAATGCCAAGCTTTCAGCTCATAGGATCATTGCATACAATGTTGGTGTTTATATGTCTTCCAATCTTGTTTTGTAGATGCAACTAAAGAAATGGGAACAAATAACTGAAAACTACTTTCAAGAATTACAGGAACACATTGGCTCAAGACTTTCACACATTACTGTAAATGATCTGATTTTAAGTGTAAAAATTAGAGTAGTAAATTTTAGGTTAACAGTGGGGTTAGGCAGGTTATAGTTCAGGTAGATTAGGTCTGACATCTCCTCTATCTGAGTGTGCCCTGGTTTAGAGCTCTTCACAGGATGTTTGCACTCTGCTCATATATAACAGTCATGTATTATTCAGGGAAGTTCCTCCAGCTAATGCCCCATAATGTGCCCAAACAGTAATAATGTACTCTGCTACCAAGGTGGCAGAGACCCCCTCTCACAGGACACACAGAGATGTCAGCCCTCCAAGCCCTAGAAACGACACAATGCCTTTGTTAGCGCTGCTTTTTGGCTCTTATCTCACTCTCAAATCGTCCCATGTTCCTAATTTTCTAAAATATCCATTTTGCTTTTGATTCAAACTGCTTTGCACACATCCACCTCACCATATTCCATAATTCTCCCTTTGTCATTGTCTCCCTCCTCCTTTCCTTATTTTTCTCTTTGTGTCTGTGTTTTACAACAGAAAAAATATACCAAACACTGTTGTGTTGAAAAGCGTTCTTGTCTTTATAACTCAACAGCTGTCTGGAGAAATAGGAGCTTTGACTAAACAAAGACTTGCAGTAAAGTTTGTAATCTTATCGGCTTTCCATGCAGAGGTAAACAAATAAAACATCGGTTTAAAGTGGAGTGTTTATCGCTGCAGATTTGCTTGTCTGCTCTTTATTGATGCTGCTTTATGTACTAATCACTTTTCAATTGATTGGCCTGTTTACCGTCTCTGGTTTTAATTGCTTTGGTGGTTTTTGATCCTGATTTTCATTTATTTATTTTTGGGTCTTTGTGCAGACTAGAAGTGTAAATTAAGTCAAGTTTAAAACTATTAGAAATAATAAGAATTTAAGGCTGTTTTTTTGTAATTTTAATCATTTAGCATGGACAGTGTGGGACTTTCTCTAATAGTCAGTAAAAATTGTGAAGTTTTTTAGACCTGCGTGCCGCATCCGTGTTCTCTACCACACAAAAAATCCACATTTTCCTGTTTACTCATCATTCAATTCTCTTTAATGCCTGTGATTTATCATGAAAAAGTTAAAGCTGCTGCAATCAGTATCTTAATCCTAAAAAAATGTATTAGGTATCTCTTATTTGTGGCCTTTTGCTGTCTCTTCTATCTCTTTTTTTTACAACTTTAATGTTCTGGTTGACTATTGTTGCTCTTCAAAGACCGTTTTCAACCCCAACAGCTGTTTCTAGCAGAAACACGGAGAAACCTTAACAGCAGAAACTGAAAGAAACAAAGTGAAAACTTCAAGTTATTGATGCTGTTTCTTTGTCTGGTAACAATGTGCTAAAATTACACATTAGTGTTGATGACACCACAGCTGCAGCTAATAAATCTGATTTGCCAGAAACATCTCAGTGGATTGTTAAATGGACAATGAAATGTTTATTTTGAAAATAATCAACAAAATATATACATTAGCAAAAATAAATTTTTCCTAATTTAACTCCTTTGTGTATAATTTTTTTTTTACAATTTTATTTTTAATGTATCTGATTGTATTTCATGTCTTTCTATGTTGTATTTGCCGTTTCACTTGATATTTCATGTAAAGCACTTTGAATGGCCTAGTTGCCTCAATGTGCTACAAATAAATTTGCCTTTCTTTTCCATTTCATTAATTAGGTGACAGAGCAGAGAGACAAACCCGCTGGATTGCGGCCCCTGTGTGGGGGCCGAGTTGAATAGCCCTGCTCTACAAGCAACTTCTAACGACTTAAGACATCTCTGGAGGAGAAGGAAAGATTCTTAGACTTGAAAGAGTGATAAATAGCTTTTGTTCTTAAGTTTGAGAGAAGATTTTTTTTTTAGCATTTTGGACTTAAATGGCGCTCTAAAACATTTGACAAATACTTAGAATTTGTTTCATGTTTCACACTTTTATTGGCAGGTTTGGTGGGTGGTGAACTAATTGGGTGCACACATTTAGTTGACTCACTCTTGTCACCTTGTTAATTTGGTTTACTTTCAGTCAATACATTTTTTGGGGGGGGGAGTTGCCAGTTCCTGGGGAAGTTGCTGTGTGTGGGAGACCCAAGCCCGCTAAGGGAAAAAGTCCCAGCTGATGTGGATCTCCCTTGATGAGGCTGCAGCCTAATTGGACTCTTCCATTCCACAAGAGAATAGTGAAAGAGGGGTTTATGTTTTCTGTTGTTTAGTTTTACTTTGCTTTGTTGTTCTTTATTTAGAATTATGATTATCTAGATTTGTTTCCCTAATAGGTTAATGTAAATTATTGTAAAATTTGTTGTGAAATAATTAAGTTTGTCTAAGTTTGTTGGCGATAGTTATTTTATGTTGCCCTCATGTGTCAAATGGTTTGACCAGCCAACATGAAGTCTCCCTCGTGTGTCATTGTGACAGGTAAGTTAGTTTTCAGTTCCTTGTGTCGATGTGATGTTTATTTGACCTCTTTTATGGGCCCTTGTTTTTTTTGCAAAAAATAAATAGCAAAAGTCTTTTTCTTAAAAAAAATAAAAACAAACAAAAAAACTCCTGCTCTTTATTTGATTATGTGTCAAATGAGGAGTTGGGATAATTATTTAAATAATGACTTTTTATTTATTTACTTTGATTAACCTCTGACTTCTGTTCAAATATTCTAAAATGTTTGACAGACAAAATTCTTCTTGTTATTTAGGTAATGTAAAAAGTTTAAAGTCGATCTTCTCAAATGTCTTTAGAGCAAAAATGAGTTAATTCTTTATGGAAAAGAAAACATTAAGAAAATGTTGTTCTTTGGCGTTTTCCTGGAAAAGGCTTTAATAAAAACTGTTTAAATAAATGTGTATGATTGAATGCATTATGTTTTATTTATAATCTGGCTTCTTTCTCCAAAACAAATTTGCTTAGTGAGGATTGTGGTGGGCTGATAACTTTAGGAATCTACCAGCCATGATGACTTCTCATTAAATAAGCTCATTTAGAGTTATATTTCAAACAAAGGTAAGTATTTTTGGTGCTAACTTTGAAGAAAATTAAACAATAATCATAAAGTGAGGCACTGTTTATGTTACAGAATCAAATTTAGATGAAAATGCTTCATTAGCATAACACCACCTTCCCCACCTTCATCAAATGTGGATTTTCTTTCTCATTTTCCACTTTATGCTTCCTCGGTTAGCTCAGTCTCCCACAAATCTGTGAAATTGACATGTTTCCTGAACACCACCTTCAGTGGTGGAGGTATGCAATGAATTGAATGTCCTTGTTGGTGCCACAGAGAGCAACAAGCTTCTTCTATATGCTTGAGAAAGGAAAGAGGTTGTGCTCTTCTATCTGTGCATCTGTGAAATTTTGGTTCTGTTAAATTTTGAAATACTCTGTTATCTGTCATTTTAGCAACTTTTATCTCAAGCTGCAGCAGTCATGTTGAGATAAAGACATGTGGACGAGCAGTGGGTTAATCTGATGAGCTGTTAAGAGGGTGTAGAGAAATTATCTATGATTTGATCTCTAAATAACAGCACAGTCCACCCTTTTCTACTATATGGTTTTAGCTGCAGCTTCTAGGTTGTTTTTTTTACAGTGTCTGAGCCAAATAAACAAGAGAAAAGTGTTTAAATGCACCTTTGCTGACATTTGAACTGGCTAGAAAGTATTTGTGTGCCTCTTAAATGGAGGAAAAAACATTTGTCAAGCATAATCTTGATTAAGACAAATTTGCATCAGAGGTAAGACAAAGTATAGTAGTGCAGGTTAAATGTAAAAATTTGAATCAAACATTCAGAAATGTCTGAGATTTAATTAATTCATTTAATATTATTTCAGTGTTGGCATTTTTATTTAGTCCGATTGTGTTTGTATCAACCATATGGCTGAGGTATGCTTGCGCCATTCATACTGTTGGATCTGAGCAGAGAGTTGTCTGTATGTGCCGGATGTTACCGTTTAAAAGGTGTGCAGACTCCAACCACTTTATTTTGAGCTGCAGGTGAAGCTTCTGCCCTCTTTGATTAGATATCAATATTTTCAAGTATTCTTACTCCTTTTAGCACAAAGTTCGACTCAAATTAGCAAGAAAACTGACCATATATA
>JBAMHW010000012.1:5562582-5586471 GCA_037177495.1 Rhadinocentrus ornatus
ATATATACACACACACACACATAGATGCACATATGTGTGTGTGTGTGTGTGTGTGTGTGTGTGGGTGTGTGTGTGTGTGTGTGTGTGGATATACACAACTTGCCTAGACTATTGTACTGCACTGGGCTCAGTTAGACTCCAGCTAGTTTTGAGTGCTGCTGCTCAGCTTTTAACAGGTTCTAAGAACGGAGAGCATACTGCCCCAATTTTAGCTTCTTCATTGGCTTCGGGTTAATTTTAGGATTCATTTTTAAATCCTTTTATTTGATTTTAGAGGGTGTTCTTGGCCCCCACAGTATCTGTCTGATCTGCTCCATACGCCCCCTCTTGTTCTCTCTGTCCTAGGCGGCAGACGGATGATTGTTAGGTGTCCTAAGAAGAAGCTCAGAGGGGACTGTGTGTTTTAAGCCACTACTCCAACACTGTGAAAGGATTTACTATTGCATGTTAGGCAGGACGATTCCCTTCCTGTAGTTAAGTGTTTTCTTAAAACACAGTATTTCGCATTAGCTTTTACCTCAGCCAGAGATGCTGGCTTTGATTGTTACCTCTTAATATTTGCATGTTTTTATTATGAAGTTATTATAAGTTTTTACATTTGTTGGCCTCTAGGGGGCTACATCGGTCGGCGTTGCGACCAGCGGCGGGTAACCGCATGGATTTATTAGTGGATGACCCAGGTCTCCCTAGGGACTTGCTCATGGTTAAACATGATGATACCCCAACCACTATTTGTTGTCGAGTTTTCCCAGGCACCTGTACCCGAGGCGGTGGTGCAGGATGACTCAATACCATCACAGCCAGATATCGGGAGGAGGCCGGAAGCAGAACAGGGATCACGGCGCCCCCATAGAAATACAGCTGGACAGCACAGAAATCCTCATCGTCTTCCCAGATCAGCCATCATTCAAGTGAATCACTCGACCACCCTTGGACAGGGATTCCATAGGCCTAGGCTTTGAGGCCCATCGACGGGACGTCGATTCAATTCCCAGGGGCAGATAGTAGCAGTAGGCCTCTGGGGGGCTGCAGTGGCTGAAGATTAACCCACAGGGCTGGAGAACAGTCAGGAGGAGATGATTGGGGGCAGGTGTGACTGCAGGTTGTGACTATTTACACCCAGTGTGGGCAAGCTCTACTAGGAGCTTTGACTCCCTGGCCTGCTGGTGAGATGGACTTTTTTTGTGTTCTTTGCATTGTTTTTATGATTTTAATTGTGGGTCTGCCATAAGTTGTAATGATAAGAAGCTTACTATTTTATGTGTTTTTGTTTTTAGGGACAGCTCTGGCTTAAGTTTATTTTAGTTTGTTTTATATGGTTTGGTTTTACTTTTTTATTTTAGCATAGATTAGTATTTAAGTTGTTTTAGCTTTTAATACTCTGGCTTCATGTTTTCTAGTGTTGCAGCTGGTGTGTCCTTCTTTCACTGGTGCCGCCCGGATACTGGGAGTTCACTTAGATGGTGATTTGGTTTGTGGTTGCACATAGTTTGTAGCATGGTGTTTTTATTTTGAGGTAATTGGATTTATGTTTCATTTGAATGTGTATTTTAACACCAGTCCTGCCACTGTGATTGCTTGGGTTCTTAGCCGTAGTACGACTCTGTCATCTTGCTTTACATATCTGTGTTTTTAAAGTTATGTACAATAAATGGCACATGTCTGACCGTTGTGGCCTTATAATTGAAGCTTCTATGTGCTAGATGTGTCTTCGCACCCACAAGGTTACACTGTTTTACCTTGGCTGTGTACAGCACAGTTGTTTTTAAAGTGCTCTACAAACAAAATTGGATTGGAATCATCCATTTATCCATCCATCTATTCCGATGCAGGGTTGCAGGCAGTTGAGTTCAATGACTATCAAATGTAATGTATCAAACATTAAATGTATTTTTTCTACACAAGCCATTAGTGGATGGAACTGGGTAAAACATAAGAAATTAGAGCTGTAACGATAAATTGATCTATCAATTCAGTAATAGCACAACCTTTCCTCAATGACTTTTATTTATCAGTTCAGTGCGATTGGGCCCTACTCTCTTGTTCGAGACGTTCATTTTGTTACTCATTTCTCTTCAATCAGGTATTTTTGCAAACAGGTTTATCATTCACGTAGGTGGTGATTGCGTTTGGGTCCACTGCCTCCAAATGAACACTAGTCTGTTTATTTCTACCTTTTAGTCAAACTGGTTGTTTAAATGTTTTACAAAATATTTAGGATGGAGAAATCCGACTCTCCAGCCCCATTCAAAGATTTTTACCCCTTTAGGGTTGAGACTTTAAAAGAAAATGTTCAAATTTGACATCAAGAAGGCTGTAGTGTAAAAGTGGTTAGAGATAACGGCATGCAAAAAAAAAAAAAATATTTGAAGATACACACGTCTGTCATCTTGTGGTATAAAGCGGTTACAGGTTTTCGTTCTCTTATTAGAGATATGGACTTTTTCATTCAGTTATGGTGCAGTATTGCTCTTAGGGGGTTTTTAATGTGGCGACATCTTCTGTGTTGACCCGGTTTCTCTCTTTGCACTGTGACGTTTTTCTTCACTAATTTGCTGAGTTTCAAGCGTGGGTTTGACCTTTAATGCTGGCTAGTCAGTCACTGCTCATCCTTACCACCCCAAACATAAAAATTCCTGCTGATGAGCTGATCCCTGTAGTTTGTGTGTGACAGAAAGTATCACAAAACAGTATTTAGTCAAACATCATTATTATCTAAGGGTTACACAGTTATTCCATGTGATGTCTTTGTTTACTAGACTAGCCACATTTTGGTGTAAGATTAACCTCTTACATGTCATTGATTTCTCAGTTTGTTTTGAGACACACAGAACACGCCCACCCGTTTACCACATGCACACACAGACCAAACAATGAGCCCATTCATCCCAGTGCTCTCTGTCTCTTCTGAGTCTCTCTCGCCCCTGCATGTTTTATCTCTTTCTAAACAGAAGAGAAGGTCAAAACGCAGCACACACAATCTGTCTACTCGCAGCCCCTCTGACCTGGATCTGCTCCGTTATTGTCTGAACGCTTTGCTCCAGAATCTGCACAGTTTATTCCCCAGTGCTACTTAACCAATTAACCATGTGGGAGTGGCTTGTGAAGTGCTGCTGGTGGAGCCTTGTTTCAGCAGTCATGCATGCACAATTGAGCTAAATTAAGTTGTAGCCATGAAGATAAAATGCTTATTTTTCTGTCCATGTTGGCATATATGATTCTTCTGATGGATCATTTATAAAATTCAGCTTTGTAGATTGAGAACCTGCAAACTGGCTCGGATTTGGGTTTAAAGACGGCTTGGTTAAGGTTTGAGACATCACAGTTTAGGTTTATTGTAGATAATAGCATCTCAGCAGCTAATATTAGTCTGATTTAAAAAATGAATAAAGGCTGGAAACAGCTTTCTTATAAAATAAAAACGTTTGCAGCTACTACAGATCTCCGATACTGAAACATAAACAGAAATTTAGCTGATCCAGACCACTAAGATGCTCCTTGTCCCTTATGTGCAGATAATCAAGACAATTCCCATCATGCTTGAAATTATCCCGAAAAATTAAAGCACCAAGAAAAAAGAAATCTCATCAATGATGGAAGCAAAGGAAACTTAGCTGCCTTGTCTTTTTAATGATCAAAGGTAACTCATTGTGACATCTGATACCACTTAAGAGAAAAGTTCCCTCTCAGCTCTACAAAGGCCATCTTTCAGATGCCTTGAAGCACTTTTTTAGAATTCCAAACATGCTCTTAAAACAATTCAACCTTTCTCTTACTTCCTGTATTATTACTTCTGCTTCTTATTATACAGATCGCACACACTTGGTTACCCACGTATAGAACACGTCCTCCATCAGCACAGCTGCATTACCTCCCCAAAGTTAAATGTGTGTGACTTTACGGCACCAAACAGTTTTATCTTTATTGTGGGGGAATTGAAACCTTGTTATGTTAAAAACAAGCTTGATTTCCTCTATAAGGAAGGATGAGAGGTTCAACTCGTGAAAAGGGAGTCTAGGTGAGGTGAACTGCTGAGGATGCACAGGTGCAGCCTTTGCTGCTGCCTTGCATGAAGTAGGAATTTCTACAGTTTTTTTATATTCTGTAAACCGGGTGTGATAAACAGAGAGCAGCGGCTTTTTAGTTTCTGTTTGCTTTAGGAAATGAAAGTTAAAAAAACAGCCTTACCTTTTTGCTTTACCTTTTTGTTTTCCTTAAAATTTTCCTTCTCTCGGGGTTTGTACTGGTCTTTTTCCTCTGGCTTCTTCCTTCCCACTTCCTTCTTCTGGTGAGTTTTGCTTCGGCCACCGGATTGTCGCTGTGGAGGTGTCTGAGTGTCTGAGCTGGTCTGTGCTCAGCGTGGCGAGGTATGTCTGAGCCCGAGCTGGTAGCACAGCGTCTCTGCTTTGTGCTGCCGCTCTCTGTGAGTGTTGTTGCAACTGACTCAGTGACTGGGAGAGAGGGAGGGTATGAGTGTGTGTGTGTGCATGAGAGAGAGATTAGTTCACACACAAACACATCTCCGCCTGCAGGGAAACACCCCTCTCATTCTCCACCTTCGTACTTTTCCTCATTCTTGTCTTTGTTTTTGTTTCACATCAGGTCTTTTCTTTCATCTGAACACCTTCAAGGGCTCATGATGGAGCAAAACATTTTCAGCCCACCGCCCTCTCATTTGACTTGATTCTGGGTTGTTAACCTTCTCCTGTAGACTTTCCCCCTCAAATCCCCCCTTTAGTTTGCTGTTGAGAGTCCTCTAAATCATTAATAACCTAAAATAAATGCACAAAGGCAACAAATCATGATTACCCTATCAATATTAGAGATATTTGGTTTGATTTTAGTTCATATGAGTAAGAAAATATTCTGTACTTTTTCCCATTTTTATACTTTCAGATCATTTCAGGGACAAATTGCTTGTTGTTGATCTTTACAACACATAAATGGAGTTTTTAAATCTCACACAGGCAATTTAATACTTATAATCGTATTTATTTACATGCAAAAATACTAAAGAAAAAGACTTATTTGAGAAACACATAATTTGCCATTCAAAGCAACACTTTTACAAAATAAAATGATCAAGCTAACTGCATGAATGAGCAGTGACAGATAAATGAAAAAGACAGCCATCAGTTTAACCTTGAAGAGCCCCCCAACTCCGTTTTGTCTAAGCCCATCACAGCGATTACAGTATGTAGCTTTAGCTTGCTAATCTGCTCTAGATCCACATTAAACTGCTCCCCAGGAGGCTGAGGAGAGGGGGTGTTTTTGTGGGTGTGCATTGATATAAAGCCCAGCCGGCTCGAGTATTTGTGCAGCATTATTTTAGGTTAGCACTCCAACTCATTGTACTTGAACCCAAACAATGAGAACGAGGTTAACAAACACAGACTTTCAGCTTTAATTTGAGGATGTTTTCATACATTGAATTCATCTGCGGATTGTAACTCGTTCCAAGCTAAACATCCCTAAGGGTAGAAGCGACTCCCACTGTTCTGGATATGAGAATGCAGGCGACCTCATTTCACCAGTCAAATATTCAATATCCAGCCCTGTTTCCTAAAAAATGTATTTCATGTCATTAGTAAATGTTGCCCTGATTGCATTTTTATGTTGAAACAAAGGAGATAATCATATAAATGCATGCAAACTGTTTGGGCTTTTCCCTTCAATACCTCAGTACTCAAGCATGCATTACACAGCAAGGTTTTGTCAATTTTAAGCACTTGGTGAAAAGATAATGCTGGTGTACTTTAAATATTTCCTACTGTCAGTCTTCTGCAGTGTCTGTGGCAGTAACTCCAAAACTTCTTCTGGAAAACTAAACCTCTATGAACAGTTTGCACATGCATAAGCCACTTTTTTCCCCATGAAATATTCCTGAAAAGGGAGAAAATTGTGCTTTTTTGGGGGGAATATTTAAGAATGTTAGTATTTCTTGTAACAGAAATGTTTATATGGGACTACGTTATAAGGAGCAAGTGCATGAGCTCAGTTATCTTTATTCCAATTGGCTCCAGTTGTGAAGGTGTGGGTATAATGAATATCAGATGGGGTGTTCATTACTGTTAGTTGCACCTCATGAGATCCCTTTTGCTTTTTCTTTGCTTAAATTTTGGTTTTGGCTATTTTTTTTTTATAATTAAACCTTGGATTTTCCTAGACCTCATCTTAACTCTGTAGAGCTGCTGACAAACCAGGCCATAAAACAATCATGTGCTTTAATAAATGATGAGTAAAAGTGAAGGATGATGATCCCAGACAGTGTCAGAGGAAGTGTACCATGGTAAGACAGTGGAGGTTAACATTATGGCCAAATGAATGAATGAAATAAAAAAGAAAAGAGAAGTCCACCGCGTTCTCTAGTGATCATTTGTGAGCAGCTTCTTCCATTCTTGTGTTAATGATGAGTTTATATGAGTAGAACTATCTGTCCTTTAGCATCATTGACTAAAGGCGAAAGCTTTTAACAGAATAAAGGAGAATAATAATCTCTGCAGCAAAACCACATCTCATCTTAAGGTACAAAATGAAATTACATGAGGGTATGGCACCAGAGCTCTTTTCTAAGCAATGTTAGTTTTTTAAAGATCACAACAACACGATACATGATTTTTTAAAATAATTTTTCAGCTGTTTTCTCAGATTCTAAACTCTTGGTGGACTAACATTATAAATCCCCCTGTTGAGTGAAAGATTCAGTAAAAATGATTATTTCTCTTCAGGTATAAATAAAGTATTTTGCATTTCATTCATAGCTTGATATAGCACGTGTTTCTTACAGTGCCAGGATTTAACCAAGGCCACGAACTTCTTCAGGATTGTGGAGTGGTGTTGTATGTTGCTTTTTGTACTTTGCAGACTTCCCACAATCTACGATGTAAAACAGTTTAAAAGAGAGAGTGTTGTACAGATGAAACAAACCACAGGATGCAGGGAGATGCTACATACGGTTTTTATCTATTTATTTATTGTGAATCTTTATGAGATCCAGAAAGGGGCTGATGTAAAAGTCGGTTTTCCCTGCAAAATCCAAACTCCGTCTGTCTCTCCTGTATGTGGACGGTGGGGGTTGTAGATGTCTGAATTAGGTGTAGTCCCCTCCTCTCTCTGAACAAAGCTTCTCCACCAGCTGAAATGTGGAGCCTCTGTAATGAACACCATGCTGCTGTTCAGGGTGCTGAGGAGGTTTTCATTTTCCCTCCCAAACACAAAGCCGACCCCCTGCTGGGTTTCTCAGCGGGGGCTGCACTCGCAGAGCCTTCCTCCTCTCCTTCTGAGACCCCTGGGAGACACTCAACCGGCCCTCCACCCCTCCTGCCTTGTTGGTCCCCCTCCCCACACACACACACACACACACACACACACACACACACACACGCACACTGATCTCCTGTTCTTCTCACTTTCTCCCGAAACTATCTTCCCGTCATATATGTCATCTTCCTTTTGTGTTCACTTCCTCATCTTCCTCTTCTCTTTCCACTCCACGCGTCCCTTTGACCTCAGCCTCTCCTCTCTTCTTATCTATCGCTTCAGTCTCTTTGACAAGTTCTTGGAAAACACTTTTACTTCCCTTCTCTGATTTTCCCTTCTTATTCCATGTCTTTCTTTTTTCTTCTCTCCTTCCAGGCAGCTAAATAATTTGGCGCTCTGTCCTGTGAGGAGACCCAGGGGGTTGCTTGCTCTATGAGGCGACATCTCTGAATAAATAAGCATGGGTAATTTGCTCCAAACCTGCAGCCCTTTATTTTCTCTCCTTCGTCTCACCGTCCCAGTTTACATAAAGGAGATAAAGACACAATAAAATGGTGGGAGATCCTCACAGAGGCTCATTATATGGTTGTCAGTGAAGTTTTCTCACAGGGCTTTGCGACAGACCCCTCATACCCACTTTTTTTATTTTAGCTGAACTAAGGTTTTTGAGAACAATTCCCAAAGCTTGTCACACAGAACTAACAGCTATTAGCAGTGTAGCAACTCAATACACTCAGACTGTGGGATGCTAATGAGGATTAAGCCGTTTACGAGCAATTATCTTCCAAGAAGGAGACACTTTATGAGCAGAAGTGGTGTGTCAGACCTGCAGGTTGCAGCTATAGTTTAATTTTCTTTTATTCTGGTGCACACAAACACCCACTCTTCCATTCATTGTCCTTTGAGGAACGTGTGTGAGCACCAGGTCAACTGTGAACATCAGATATTAATAATGCAGGACAGGAAGTAGCTTCAGCCACAACAAAGCTGTGCACTCTGGTTTTGTGTCTCCATTCCCCGTCACCTGGCAAAGACCAGCGAAAGGCTGAAGAGGTGCGTGCAAAAGAAGGAAACTCACAAAGTGAATTTATTTAAATTTTTGTTGCAGCTTTTCCAAGAATAGAAAAAAGGAATAAACTTAGGTAAACTTAAAAGTGCAAAGTGAAAGTAAAACTACAACCAGTTGTTTGTATGTCAACAGTTTTTTTCTCAAAGCGGATGAAGGATGGATTTGAACATTCCTGGGGTGATATTAAGTCTGCTCATGTCTTAATCATTTTGTCTTGACTGTTTTTATCTGAATACATCTATTAGGGGGTTAGAAATGTTGCCCTCCAGTCTTGCTAAGATGAATCTTTGAGCTCAACAGTTATTTGGTCTTTAAAGAGCAATTGGTTTTGTTTTGAGTTGATAGAGTTTGTTCTTCATCCAGCAGCCTCCCACCTGTGAGCCTGCTCCTGGATCTGTCATGGTATGTAGGTTTTGGTTTCAGTGTTGATTATCTTTTTGTTTTATAGGCTACATTCACACTGCAGACAAAAGAGTCCAAAGTCCAGCAGATTTTCTTCAAAGCAACTCAGTCTGAAGTCCTTTTTCTTTTTGAGAGGGTCACACATGCTGTTAATTTTTTTTTTGTTTAGATTGTAACTCTCATTAACCGATCTTACCTTCAGGTGGTCCAAAATTCAGCTGCTTGCCTTATAACAGGCAAATGCAAATTTGACAGCATCACCCCAATACTTGCTTCTTTACACTGGCTCCCCATGTTGAGGGTTGCTTTTAAGATTTCATTGTTTGTTATTAAATCAATTCATGGTTCAGCCCTCTCTTACTTAGCAGCTTTAATGCCATTACACTCCACGTAGATCCTTGAGGTCCTCTGGCCTAACAACCTTGGTGGTCCCCAGGTATAGGTTGAGCCCCCGGGAGGTCGGTCCTTTGCAGTTGCTGCCCTCAAACTCTAGAACAACCTCCCCCCTCATATCAGGCTGCTTCTAAACCCAGACGTCCTTAAAAGTTTGCTAAGTTTGCTTTTACACTTTAGTCTTTTCTGATGTGCAAAGTTGTCTTTGTTTCATGTTCGTGTTTTTTTCTATTTGTGTTTCTCTTTACAAATGTTGTGTGTGCTTTTGAGTGCTTTTCATGTGCAGAGACTGGCCAACATTTTCTTTTTAAATGTGCTTTATGAATAAAGTTGCCTTGGAAGTAGTCTCCAAAAGTATAACAAGATTTTAAAAAGTCAAAGGACCAAAACGGCAGAATCCAACCAGCATAGCGAGAAAGGTATCAGCCATTAGAATAATTTTCTAGAACACTGCGGTAGAAATGCAAACCATGCAGATTACCAGGAATTAGATTAAGTTGGTAAACAAATTCTAGGTAATGAAAATTTACTAAAAATGTCAGTGGAAAATCGCCATATGACCCAAACCTAGTGACCTTGAAAGTCCCTTCCCCCACAGAGCTTCTGATGATGTACTGACATATTTCACCCGCCACTTCCCGTCTGAAACTATAATAAAAACAGGTTATTTTTTGTTTTTGTGTCTGTGTGTGTGTGTGTGTGTGTGTGTTTAGTTATTTTATTTGTTCTTTAAACTCTAAAACCAAAGTAAAGCCTCATATTACATTTTTTGTAGTTTAATTTTAAAATGAAACATAACACCCCTGAGTCCAAACCATACAGCCAAGAACTTACGTGGGTCAAAAGCAGTGAAGGGATTTCCCATCAGAGAATAGTGAAGTACCTATTCTTCTTGTTTTTATTTTGTTTTATTCTTTTTATTCATTTGGTGCATTTACTGGATATGCTGTTCAGATGTTTTTATCCTGATGTTTTTCTTGGTTTTCTGGAGTTCTTTTGGTGTTGTTTATTTATTTATTTGTTTATTTATCTCAAACATTAAATAACTAACAGCGCAGTCTAATTTATATGAAAGCTAACCTAACATGACCTTTATTGATTACCAATGAGAGTTCTCCTGGTAATGTAAAAATATTTTTTCAGGATAAAGTCTTGTCATGTTTAAATTAACTACAGCAAAACTTTTGTGTTAATCTTTTAAAAGTCATGATTGAACATGAAGCAGATGTGAGATTTTAGTTCCCTCAGTTCACACTTTGTTTCTTACAAGCCAAAGATTTTAAATTAACTCATCACTTCTTTTTTTTTTATTTCATTCTCATCTTGTAATCTTTACATCATTCATGGACCCTCAGCTGCCTTTTTGAAAACACTAAATCCTTCTGATTACAGAGGATTTTATTCAACTGAAATCTAAAATAGCACAAAGCAACATTCAACCAATTTCCTGTGCTGGAAACAAATGAAAGATGTTTCTTTATCTCTGCTAAGCAGACTAATTCCCCACATTTTTCCTCTACTACTGTTATCCACTGATCCTCTACATTTAGATTTTTGTAGTCACACTCTCACATGTGTCTTGCAGGATAATTCACAGCTGCATTTACAGTTCCAGTCTCATGAATGACACCCGAAGCTCGTGCATACCAAGTCCAATCTCATTTGATTGTATTTTTGGCTGAGAGTCTGCTGTCGTCACAGCTGAACAGATTCAGTGTGAAGTCTGATAAAAGTTTTCCTCTGACTTCTGACATCAACGACACTTTTTGGTCCAGAAAACTGCTGCTTACTGGATACTTTCTCTTCTTCTGACCATTTTCTGTAAACCTAGAGATGGTTGTGTGTGAAAATCCCAGTAGATCAGCTGTTTCTGAGACACTCAGACCAGCAACCATGTCACGTTCAAAGTCACAAAGTAAAAGGGCGACTGTAGCTCAGATGAAAGGCAGCTGTCTATCAACAGGAAGGGAATCAATTCCCTGGACTGAAAGTGTCCTTGAGCAAGACACTGGCCCAAAGTTGCCTCCCAGGGTGTCCGTGAGAAGGTGTGTTTTAGTTAATAGCACTTAGTACAATAACAATAGAAGTTATGTATTAGTTTGTGTTTTATTGGGTGAATGTGACAGTGTATAAGTGTTGGGTGGTCAAATATAAGTAGATAACCCCAATATGAGCGCAGACCATTTAAAATTTACATGCATTGAGCTGCTGGCCTTGGATTGGCTGAATAGCTATTTGTGTTGAACAATTAATCAGGTGTACCTTCTAAAGTAGCTGAATGTACATAATTTAGTAACTAAACTGATGTAATAACTTAAATAAACAGAGCATTTCTTTAATTTATGATCGTCTCATTTGTTTAATTGGTGCCTTCTTCTATCCTCAGTCCTCCTGCCTTTGACGTGGAAATCATGCCTCAGCAAATTCTGTCTTAGTGTATCAGGTTTAACATAGACCTGGATGCTGAACAGAAGACATCTAAGATGTCTGAAGGGAGCGTGGCACATTAATCTGGCTTGTAGGGTACAATCTAACCATTAACATATTGATTTTTTTTTAAGTAAAATTACAAATAAAATGTGTCTTTATGGTTTTTCACCAACACTGCTGATGAACAAGAGATGTGGTTTTACAAACACACATAATAAGGTTTAAAAATCATGAGCAATAACTCATGATGATGGGTATGAAAATGGACTGATTCACTAAATTTACTATCACATTTAAAGCTAAAGACCACCTTCTGAGCTGATTTGGTTTCTGAAAGGTCCTTGAAGTCAACACCAAACACATCAGAAAATTACTCTCTGATCCAAAATGTCTAAAATAAGTTCTTGAGTCAGAAAACATCTGTGTGGTCCGGCTTTTCTTTTTGCTTCCTGATTTCCATGCATTTTAAGTTTTTAAGTAGCTGTTTGAATAAAACTTTATCAAAGGGAACATGCAAGTGTGTCAGGCAGACATAAAAAAGTGTTTCATATTAATTTCCTCCCACATGAGCAGGATGTAAACAAAGAGATTTCATGTCCGTTGCACCGATATGAAGTGACCAAACCACCAAGGCACGTGTCAACAAAGGCAACAAAGACCCTCTTAATTTATTGTTGTCTTCATTTATGGCATACATGTTTTCTAATTAATAAAAAAAAGTCAAATGTCTGCAAGTTTTGTCAAGAGTCTTGTGTGACTGAATGGTTTGCTCTTTTTGAGATGAGTAAAACTAGAAGGTTGTTTTCTATTCTTTTACTAAAAGAAAAGAGTGCTAAATCAGCCATGAGATACTTTGTTAAACCAATCTGCACACACAAGTGTCATCCTGACACGTCTGTCAGGTGCAGAAGCAGTAAGGATATATGTGCTGGATCCTAGAATAGACACGAGCTGTTGAGCGGCAATTAAAAACTGAGCTCGAAGGCCTGCCGTGAGACTGCAGACGCTGACTCTCACATGCATGTCTGTATACATAAAAATACACACCACAGGCAAGGTTTCATGTGAGACTAAACACGAGTAAAAACAAGTTCAGGAGGGGAAACAAAAGGAAAAAAAAACGTCTTGGTGGATTAAAAATGTATATTCTCTTCTTGCAAGGGTTCATCTTGTCAAGGTTTCAGCATATTAATAACTGATAAATTTAAATTTCCCAGCTTTCCACATTTAACAACTCATGATTTTTATATAAATGTAAAAAAGCTTTGGCTGGATTGTAATTTACAGAATTACAATCCTGGTTTTTCTTTGCCACATTTTCAGGTTGCATTCAACTGATAAAATTGAGGAGAAAAATCAGAAGTTTGGAGGCAAAGTTTTGGCACTTGGCTGAGGTGAAGAATTTGGAACATTTCAAGAAGAAAACTTGTAATTAAAGCTTTCACACTGCAACTGACTCTGAATCTGGCTTCCAGACACGGGTCTTTTGCTGCCTGACACCCCCGACTAGATCCTGTAGTTCATGAAACTGTCATGAAATAAAATCTACTGGTTTTTGTTGACTTCGTCAAACACAGATATATACTTACATTTAGTAGCAGGTATGTTATTGTGGTGAAATCATTAAAACAGGAGTGTTTTAGTGGTAAAAAGAAAATTAAGAAAGAAAAATTTGATTGATTTAAGATCATTCACAGTCTTGTAGGACACTGGAGCTTGTTTCCTGTTCAGTGGGCTGTTTATTTTTATACTTTAATTAGAGTGAACTTAAATTGTTATTTTCACTTGTATGTCACATTTTCTAATTTGCTGCTTAGTGAGTTTTAGGTATTTAAAAGTAAATTGCATTGAATTAGAAAATCATCATCCCACCTCACTGACAAATGACACAGACGTGGTGCACGCACACAAAAAAACAAAGAACTAAAATAACTTTGAAATGTTCGGAAAAACAAAAGCACAATTCAGCTTCACAAATACACAACTTTTATTTGCATCTATTTGATGTTTAACTTGACTCCAGGCTGCAAACTGCTGTTAAAACGAGGGCACAGGAAGATATTTCCCTTCAATTAATAAAAAGTTGCTTTCTTAGGATAAAAGTTGCCAGTAAAAGCTTTTACATATTAGAGCTTCAGCTTCATGAAGGTTGTTTGATTTCATTTATCCTCCATTTTGGTAATTTATTAGATTAATTTGATTGCTTTTTCATATCAAAGATGCATTTTGGAGCTTTTAAAAGTGCTGCAGCCGTCTCTGCTCTTTATTCTGTCCGGTTAGAAAATCTGCTTTGCTTTTGTTTCAGGCTGAGAAAAATTAATTTAGGAAGTAAATTCAAGGAGTGTGTGCTTTTGTACACCTTCATAGACCATAGGAACTTTGTGCAACATTCACAGTTTCTTTACAAAGATGCCATAGTGTACGCTTACAAGACATCCTAAATCCCACATCTTCCCAAAAATGCAGCTAAAATGGAAACCTAAAAAAGCAGTCTGGACACATACTCATTAGAATTTCAAGGGTTGGCTTGATGTCTGTGTTCATAATTCTTTAGTTGTCAGTTTTGCAAGTGTTTTATTTATTTATCTACTTTCTGTATATTCATGAGCTTGCTTGGTATGTAGACTGTGGCGGTTGAAGTGCTCAGTCTGTGCGGTTTACTTGGTTTTGATCATGGGGATAGTTTGAGGAAGTACCATCCATCAATCTATGTATTTGCTGTCTCTTATCTGGGGACAGAGTTGTGGTGATAATATAGTCTAACAGAAATTTTCTTTCCATATAGACCTCCCTCGGCTCTTCCGGAGGACACCAAGGTTCTTAAACCAATCCAGAGATATATTGTCTCCAGCCTCCTGTGTTTAGCCCTCTATGGATTTTCTTGTTGTTATCCAGCTGCTGCAGCCTCATTACCTTTCCACATGAATTAAAGTGAGACAAGAAAGTTCAACGAGTCTCTTTTGTGCATTTCTTCAGGCAAAAATCTTGTAATTGTGGAAATAATGAAGATAATGCTTTATTTTGTCTTAGCACATCTGCAGCTCATGACGTGGTTTCTATGGTTTCAGGCCACAAAGAAGCCAAAACAAGATACAAAAAGGGACAGTGTTTGATACAGAGAGCAGAAAACAATCTGAATGACCTTCTATTCTTCATTGGCTTTACATAATATAAACCACGTGTATAAACAACTGGTACCAGTGTTTTCACAGCCATCCAAGGATTGTTTCTCTCCTTCAACATCTGCGTTGAGTAATTACACAAAATGTCATGAATGTGCAACTTTCTTTAATTTTAACAGCCTTGTTAATAAACAACACACAAGAGAAACTTTTTTGATAGTTACTTATAGGACTGCCATCTACCATCTCTGCTTCTGACTCACATTTCTAGGAACTGTTATGAAGCCTGAGGAAATGCCTCGAGAGAATGTTCTGAAACCACTTCTGAGAGAAAAAGCTAAATAAAACTATGCTTTTGCATAAAACACTGACATTAGAGGGGTTTTCATTCACAACATCAAGAAATCTTTTGAAAATCCTCAAAAAATGTCACAAAAATGACCACTGATTGGTTTAGTGTGAGTTAACTCTGGATGCTATCACTGGTGAGAGGCAGAATAAGGTAAAATGCAAGCAGTAGGAGCTTTAACTGGAAACAACTGTGAACATAAACAAGAGGAAACTGTAGAAAGCTGTTCTGTAGGAATTATTTTTCTGGAAATATCTGAGATATTTTAGCATATCTGGGGTTTGTTTCCAGCTCAGACCAGAAACAGCTGGTGAGTCGAATCATTTCAATCTTTGCAGAAAAGAAGTCATTCACACAATTCTTCCTTTTGCTCTGAAGTCTTCTTCAAAACCAACCTCCAACATTTTTCTGCATTAGAAAAGGTTTTTTTTAAATAATCAGGTCCTTTTACCTTGTCTCATTTACATTTTAATGGAGACCAAAAACAAAAACACAAAGCTCAGCAACATCAGTTGTGCTTTTACCTCTGTCAGCACATTATAACTACTAAATGGATTACGTAGTTAATATTACTAAAACTACACATAAACAGTTCAAAATGGGCAAAAGAAATTTTAAAAGAAAGTTTTATTTTAGTATTTTATTATCTTCTTGACTTTGTGGCAGTGCTGGATATGAATTATACAAAGATACCCTCTGGCATGCATTGAAAGCATGCAGCCATTTAAAGAATAATATATTTTTCTTGTTAGCAAGGGGCAGAACAAAAAAAGTAAAACCAAAAACAAGTTTGAGTGTCTCAGGTTATGATTATGTATAGATTTTTGTTTCCTCTGCAGTTCAGAGAATTGCAACCACTTTGTTGTATTGTTGCGTGGAAGGAAACTGTGTGCTCTTTAGATAAGATGTGGTTAAAAACAGAAACGTTGCAAAGGGCAATAACCAGAAATGTCACCATATGCTGTTACAAGAGTTATTAGGACAAATCCAGAATTTATTTTAAATGTGTCAGAAATTTGTTCAGGTTTTAAAAATTCTCTTAGGTAGAAGTTAATTTTTAGCTAAGAATATTAAATTTTTTTAAAAGTTTGCACAGAATGTATGAAAGTGCTTGTGTACAGGTGCAAAACACTTTTAATGCCCCTATGTGAGCAAAATTCAATTGCTGTTGGCAAATTGAAAAGTTGAAACTGCATCTCGGTTTCTAGTCTTGTTTCTCTTTTGCTGCTAAAAGAAGACTTGTTGATGCTACTTTTATGCCTCTGATTGACCACAGTGATGTATTTATATATGCATGCATCCTCGCAATGTCTTAAGTCACTGGATGCTGTTCATCATGGAGCACTGAGGTTTACAACTAATCTCAAAGCTCTAACTCATCATTGTATTTTGTATAAAAGAGTTGGCTGGCCCTCGCTGTCTATTCATAGACAAAATCTTTGTCACATCTTTATTTACAAGGCATTATTAAATCTGCGTCCCTCATACTTATGTAATGCTATCCAATCTAAGAGAAACAGTAGCTACAATCTTCATTCTGTGACTCAGGATGTATTTTTGCTCTCTATACCCACAGTCAGACTTGAAATGGGAAAAAAAAAGAAGCTTTAGATATGTTGCTCCAACAGCTTGGAATTTGCTGCAGGATAAGCTATGTCAGGGGGAACCGGTCTCCTTACACCTTTTAAAAGTAAGTTGAGGGCATTAAATCATGAGTCTTTAGGTTGTAAACGTTTTGACTAATATTACTTTGTAACTTGAAACGTTGATGTATGTTTGTAATTTTATATGTAATTTTATTGGTGATTTTGATTGACTTGTAACTCGGTTTGCTGCTGTCTTGGCCAGGACGCTCTTGTAAAGGAGATTCTTAATCTCAATAAGTTTTTCCTGGTTAAAACAAAAAATAAAAACCTAAATAAATAAATAATCAACCAACCCAAATTAAATGTATTTTTTAAACACCGCCTTTTACAACCCTGTTGCGCTTTGTTTGGTTCACAGAAGCATCAAGAACTTTTCTCTCATCTCATCCGGTAAACATTACTTCAATGTACTTCCTGAAGCCTCTCAAGGCACTAAAGTTGATTGAATGATGAACTTCGGATGTGAACTCAAAACAAATGCTTATTTGATGGATCAAAACATTTTGGTTCAGTCTATACTGGTGAAGAAAGATCACTCAGTTTCGTATCTGGAGGCAACACAGACGAGGATGTTCCGTGACATCCTCAAGGGATGAAACCTGGAGCTGATCCGTTGGCAGCCGACCAGACTGAATGAGTTTAAAGGCTAAACAGCTGCTTGCAGCCTCTTTCTCACAGAGGGAGTCTTCTTTATCCTGCATGTAATCACACGCTGCAGGTCTGTGGTACGACACCGCTGAGGTTAATTTGCTTCAAAGGTGCAGTGCTCTTTATACAGCTGAATTTTTAAATAACTCTCATTTACTGCGTATGTTAAGTAGCTAAGTACAAAGTCCTTTAGGCATCATTCAAGACAAAACAAAAGAAATAGAAGGTAACACAACATGTTAACTAAATAACTGTTTTATATTTAAATAGTTGACATTTGCTTCAACTCTCACCATTTGCAGGAAAATATAATATGCAGAATCCTCGTGGGTGTCCAACACACACACATACACGCACACACACACACAAAAAAAAAAGAGACTGATTCTTACAGTCATTCCTCTAGAACCTTTTGGTTGGTCAGATAGTTCATTAGAAAGCTTTTAAAGTTATTTTTTGCCTGTTTCAGACATTGAATATGTAACATTAACGTTATTATTCTGATAAAACAATGGCAACATGAGACATGAAATATAACACTAATGTCCTTATGGACTCAGAGTTTTGTGGCAATATGTATGTAATATTCAAAGCTCAGAGAGGATATAAATAGAAAAAATACAGCTAACATATCACCACACTTAAAGCCTGTTGAACAAATAGTGGAATTAAGAACTTACACTGAAAATTAATCAGTGAGGGTTTCAATCCACCTGCAGTAAAAGGCATAATTGTTATATTTTCCTTCATGTATTCCAGTCCGTTCATGTCTTTACCTTTGCCTTTGTGTGCTGTCCGCTGTGTGTGCGGGTGAAAACAGCACCGGGACCCAGAAAGTAAGCAGTGAGTGAACACAGTGATTTTTTTTTTTATTCACAGTCTAGTGTTCAGACAGTTATTCTTGCCAAAAGTGGTTCTGATTAGTTAGTTATACACTCACTGCCCACTTTATTAGGTATACCTGTTCAGTTTCACATTTGCAAAAATATCTAATCACCCATTCACAAGGTGGCAACTCAGTGCATTAGTCATGTAGACATGGTCATGATGACCTGCTGAAGTTTAAAGTGAGCATCAGAAAGAGGGAGGAAGGGGATAAATGACCTTGAACAAAGCATGATTGTTGGTGTGGGTATTTCAGAAACTGCTGACATACGGGGATTTTCACACACAACCATCTATACGGTTTACAGAGAATGGTCTGAAGAAGAGAAAATATTAGGTGAGCAGCAGTTGTCTGGACAAAAAGTAGATTGTGGATCAACATGTTGGAGGTGATAGATGGGCAACATGAACTCAAATGAGCACTGGTGCCAACCAAGGTATGCAGCATAGCGTCTTTGAACGCACATCTGGAAGCAGATGGGCTACAGCAGCAGAAAATCACAAAGGGTGCCTCCTGCCAGCTAAGAACAGCAAAACCGAGGCAACAATTCACACAGACCGACCAGAACTGGACTATCGTAGACGGAGAAACGTTGCTGGTCTGATGAGTCTCTATTCCATCTGCCATATTCAGACAGTAGGCTCAGAATTTGGTGTAAAAAAACATGAAAAGGTGGATCCATCCTGCCTTGTATCAATGGTTCAGGCTTGTAGAAAAGATGTGGGCGATATTTTCTTGGCAGACATTGGGTCATGAGCATCATTTAAACACCACAACCTTCCTGCTGACCATGCCCGTCCCTCCCAGCAGGAAGTAGCAACCAATACACAGTTCTGAAGCCAAAGGGAGGTTCAACACAGTACTAGCAAGGTGGACCTAATAAAGAGAATAACATGTGTTGCTTCTCATCTAAGGTTGTTTTTACCTCATTTAAATAAAGACTGGATGGTATTTTTTTATGTCCTGATATAGAAAACTTGAGAACTGAAACAGGCTAACTTTCTTTTTCATTGCATTTCATTGTTGAGGTAGTTAACATAATGACTTACATCAAAACGGACAATGCAGCAGCAAAACACATCAACCTTTCTTTATTACCAGGTTATGACTTCTGCCCCATCAACAAACCACACATCCTGCTGAAATACATTACACAGAGTCACTAGGATCTGCATGGATGCAAAGCTTAGACATCATCCACTCACTGAGTAGCTCATCACAATATTAATGAGTTCTGCTCATGTAATTGTTGTTAATGTTGTCATTGTTAATTCTCTGTCTGACTCTGTCCCAGCAGAGTGCTTTGGGCGTGTTGTGTCTGGAGCCCTGAGCTCAGAGATGCTCCACTATGACGCTCCACTGAGCCTTTGGGGCTGGATGAAAGGAAAGGAAAGAAAATAAAGGACAAGAGAGATGAAATTAGATGAGAGGAAAGGAGTTTAGAAGAAGAGGGAAGCAATGAGGAACAAACAGAAACAAAAGGAGAAAACAGGGAAGGGAACAATAAGATGACACAAGAGATATATGGTCTCAATATGAAGTCATAAAGATTTTCAGCTGTAAAATTATGTTTGCAAATAATTTTGTATCTGTGAATCAAACATGATGTCCCGTAAAAAAAATCTGCCTGAAAAATTCATGTTTGCGAATGTGCAAAAAAAGGATTTACATGGCTGTAAAAATGATTTGTATCTGTGGCAAAATCTTTATGGCTTTATATTGGGCCCATAAACGGGGGAGAGATGAAGGACGGGGTGGAGATGAGGTCTCTTGTTCTTGACATGACGTATGAGTTTAACATGAATCATGTAGCAGTGACAGAGTTTCTGTGAGCTTCGGCCTTTCGTAAAAAGACTTGTTGCTCCAAACAACATAAATTAACCAAGAAAGTTATTTACTGAGATAACATCCAGGTGATGGCTGCTGCTGGCAAGGACATAGGTTTCATTAAGGTGAGTAGCTCCATGTTTTCCAGAGCTTGTTTAGATTCTTTGTGCTTCGATATAATTCTCGCCTCAGGCTGCTGCTTTCTTTTGGGACTCGGTTACATGAGAATTGAGGACAGAAAGTAGGCAATGCAAAAAGTCAGCAAGGAGCAGCAACATCGGTCATCTTGAATGTGATTTAAAAAGGACCTCCAGCAGAAAACCTTATGTTTTAAAGTAGACGTGTGAGCAAATAATCATGGAAAAGATTCTGCATCCAGCTGTCTGCACACCTTCCTGAACATCCTCAGTGTTCCTGCTTGTAAAGTTAACTATCAGTAGATGTTCTTGTTGTCCAAAATTTCAATTATCGCGCATGCATCAATCACAGAAAGGCAGTCAGCGTAGCAAACAATGTTGACAAACCAGTTTTAGTGCAGGAGTTTAAATACTAGTGAAACAAAGTCAAGGAAAAAAGATTAATTTGCTTTTAGCCAGTTTTTATTTTTATTTAAAAAAGAAAATAGAAAAAAAAGAAAACAAGCAAGTAGATTTGATTTATTGTCAAAATAAATACACACATAATGCAAAATTTACTTACTGTTTCACGTGTGCATTAAGAGAATGAAAAATTATATTATGTGATTGGAATTGGCCCTGCGATGGACTGGTGACCTGTCCAGGGTGTACCCTGCCTTTCACCTGAAACACTGCTGGGATAGGTTCCAGCTCACCCCGCGACCCCTAATGGGAACTAGCGGTACAGAAAATGACTGACTGACTGACTGATTGGAATTGTTTGTTTCCACCTTAATCTGTTGGTCTGGAGCTATTTGAGTGGTTGGCTAATAATTTATGGCAAAATTGGGTACTTGTTCTTCTTTAACGTGAGTCGAATCTGTTATTCAACTCTGAAATATTACATTATATAACCTTACAGTGGAACTTGTCACCATGGTAACTGATACGGGAGTAGCAGCCTGCTCTGAAGCAGTTTCTGTTCAGAGTTTCAGATAAAATTGTCTTTAAATAGAAAAATAAAATAAAATTATTGAATTAACAGCCCTTTTTTTACTGACTTTTACCGACCTGATAACATCAGACTGAAGTTACTGTCACACAGAAATATCAAATCTAAGTTGATGTCTGTAATTACAACACTGACTCTGAATATAAATCTCATTGATCAAATAACTAAAAAGACAATAAAAAAAGAGCTTTTATTGACATCCCATTCTTAGTTCACAGAGGGTTTGCTCATCCTTTGCAGCTGTTCTGTGAAAGCTTTCCACTCTTCTGAGAAAGGGTTTATGAGCGTCTGTAACCATTCTTCCAGAAGCCCTGGCTTGCAGTCCTCACTATAATTCATCCCATAAGTGTTCTCTGAAGTTGAGGTCAGGTGTTTGTGCACCTGACCTCAACTTGGGCCGTAACACCAGACATATTCCTCTGCACCAAATAACTCACTAATCCTTGCCTTTGTGGACCTGGAATCCCCAAATTCAAGTATTTGGAGCAGTGTCCCAGTACTTTTGGTGATATAGTGTATATTATAGTCATAAAAGACAAAACGTCTTTGATGTTACTGCAAAAAACAGGAGGGTTGGAGGAAAAGTGTTAATTGTGTAAATTTACAAACAACCTTATTTAGGCTTGGAGTGCACCCATCATTGTTACTATGCCCAACATGGTTGCACTAAACCTCATCTCCATAGGCCTGAATTAAAGTTTTAATTATTACTTAAAGTCTAATACTCACACTGAAAGGCTAATATTATAAATCAGAGTTAAATAGTTACTTTAACTCTTGTTTAAGAGCGTCAATAGATAAAGTAAATAACTGATCAATTCAACTGATGCAATATCTGCAGATACAGTTAGAAGAAAAAAACGAATAAAAAAATAAAACTATAGCATAAACTCAAATTTATGATGATCAAATGTGTTTAGCACAGTTTTGGATGTGTTGTCTAGTGGTTCCTTACCTAGGGTCCTACACCCCCAAAGTGGTCCCCCAAAGAATATGATTGAGAGACTCCATTTTTTTCCATTTTCGTTCCATGCACAAATCATAAAATGGAAAACAGCTCATCATCTACTTTTTCTTTTTAGTCTAGGAAACAAAAAAACAAATTATTAATTAAATATTAAAAATATGACAAACAAATGTTTTTTTTTCCATTCTGTTATTCATTGTTCATTTCGGATGAAAAAAAAAAAATAGCTTGAAAGTACATAAGCACCTAAGAACCAGGAAAATGAATAAAAACTGGACAGCTTGATTACACTGATTACAAGGAGAAATCTGGCAGTTAACAAAGAAAACCAGTGCGGATATACACTAAGTTTGAGGAGACACAATGTAGAAGCAGTCTGGTTGTCAATATGTTATTTTTTTTTTTACCAAAAGAGACATTTAAAAATCACTTTAAAGCCAAAATCAAGAGGAAACTTGTAGTTTTATTCATGCAAAACCGAACAAGCAAACTGGGCTAAAACTGCTTGTTTTGGCTTATTTTGTTTAATTTTTTAACTGGATGCTCACAAGTCACAACTTTTCAGAAGTATTGAGTCTTAATTCTTGCTCGCACATGTTCATTTAGTCTGTAAGTGTTATATTGAGTCTGATCCCAAAGAGGATTTGGTAACCAGCTTGCGTATCCCCTTTGTCAATTAGCAAAGATGCTGATGTCAGCTTGGTCCGTATAATCCCCCTCTTAATGTACTGTAATTATCCCCCCTCCTCCCTCTGCTTTTCAGTGATACTTGGTACACACATGTAAAAGTTTCTAAAGGAAAAGGCACCACTTCAACAAGGCAGGATGCTGCATTAGCTAAGCCATCCTAACAGCATTATACAAGGGCTCGACTCTCCAGGGCTTTCAAACACAACCTCCTGACAAAGTGAATGGGTCCGATGTGCAAGCACTGAATTTAAAATTCATTCAAGAACCCCTCATTCATAAATAAACAATGTCTAAGAGTTGGATTTTTATATTTAACTTCTATCAATCTTTTTTATGATGTGATTTTTGTTGGGAAAATACAACACACTCACCACGATGGAGCAATTCATTTTACCAAGTGCCTGAAAACATGGATGGAAATTATTCAAATAATTCAGTATTCCAAGGGAATCACATGACTTTACTAAGTGCAGGCGAAGATTATTTATTCAGTTTAGAAAAAGAGGGGACTGAGATACAAGCCTCAAAAACACAAGTCTCAAAATGCTCTGATCTCTTATCATAATACTTTAGATCCTAAAAAGTTTAACTGGTTCTTGCATCATTGTGTGGTCAGACCTGACTAGAGCTGATGCACATAATCATTTTATTTTAAAAACAGTAGGTGGCAAAGACACTCAACTTTAAGTCTCTTGTTGGATGATTATCAATGTCTTTTACTCATTTACTTTCAGCATGTAGTTCGGTTTAGGCATCAAAACGTCTTGGTTAAGTTTAGGAACATGTAAAAGTTTCAGGTAAAGTAGAACCTTGTTAATAGAATTGTGCCTGTTTTTACTGCAGTGACTCCAGAGGGCTTGAAGTTCACGAAGCACCCAGTTTTGATGTTATATTTTGCCCCTGAATCTCCTGAATCTCTTATTCATTTGATTTTTTTGTACACTGTAGATGGTGGGATCTTTGAAGTCTACACAATTTTACACTAAGGAACATTTTTGCGATGGACTGGTGACCTGTCCAGGGTGTACCCTGCCTTCACCTGAAACACTGCTGGGATAGGCTCCAGCTCACC
>JBAMHW010000012.1:5621900-5640494 GCA_037177495.1 Rhadinocentrus ornatus
CAGAGTAGAGTCACTGCTCCTCCGCATCAAGAGGAGCCAGATGAGGTGGCTCGGGCATCTGGTCAGGATGCCTCCTGGACGTCTCCCTGGTGAGGGTTTCCGGGCACGTCCCACCGGAAAGAGGCCCCGGGGAAGACCCAGGACATGCTGGACGGGCTACATCTCTCGGCTGGCCTGGGAACGCCTCGGGATCCCTCCGGATGAGCTAGTGAATGTGGCCGAGGAGAGGGAAGTCTGGGTTTCCCTGCTTAGGCAGCTGCCCCCACGACCCGACTCTGGATAAGCGGCAGAAAATGGATGGACGGTAAAGACATTTTATTCGGTAATTTTATTTCTTTTGAGTACCTGTCAGACCATATACTGTACTTATTATTTTTGTGCATGTGTTCTTTTTTATATCATCTGCGTTCTTCTGCTACTGCACCTGTACTATTGCGGGACTAATAAAGGTTTCCTAATGTTACTTTTATTAGTATTAGTTTTACTTTAAGCGGTATTCCTAACATGATATTTTTAATCATCTACACATCTCCAGGTTCCCGCTAAGTACTGTATAGAACAATAGGACAGGGAGGATGGTGTTGATTTAGGTTTATGAGACAAGTACATATAAATCAACAAGACAGTGTATAAGCAGGCTCATAAGAAAGTTATTCTTCATTTATAGACGTGGTCGTCTTTCCATCAATACCTGGTGTGCCAGTCTTGGCTCAAAATGCCCGGGCCGATTTTTTGTCCCAGTCTAGCTCTGCCTGAATCCACTTGAGGACCTGTGGGATATCATGTCTGGGTATATATATAATACACGTAATATTTTCTCTAGGTTCCCCCAAAGGGTCAGTTTTGGGGCCATTTTTGTTTATTTTGTACATAACATATGAATTAAGAAAAAAATATTACTGAATATTATTTGCACATAGTACAATTTTATTTTGCTGTGGGTAGAAACCTGCAGCAGCTCCTGGAAACTAAAGGAAACTGACAGTGTTGAAGAGATGGTTTGATGAAAAACAACAAAAAGCAAAAAACAAACAAACAAAAAACATTACATGTGAATAAAAAAATGCATAATTTTTGACAATTGTCAAACTGTCACGAACAAAAAATTCCGGATAAATAACATTGAAATAAAAAATTTCTTCAGTTATAATAGACCAGTGGTTCACAACCTATTTTCCTTGGGGACCCCCTTTATGCAAATACTAAGAAGCCATGGACCCCTTTGCCCCACCCCCTGCTAAAACCATGCTTGGCTTTATGCTTTCAACAGTGAGATTCTCACCATAAATAATGTATTCTGGCTGAGTTCTGTGCTTTGATAAAGCCGTTAAATTAACAGCAAAATTCATGTACAGTGTAAATCATTGAAAGGTAACACACAGTATCCTGGGTTTGTTTGAGGTGAGGCGAATAAAAATGGTCTACAAGGATTATGTATGTCTAAAAACAACCAGTAAGAGCAAACACAAAGCTTCATAGCATTTTAATCCATGGAGTTGATTCATGGAATCTAGTTGTTTTGTTGTGGGGGAGCATGCATGTTTTTACCATGAACTGCTTGTTACTGTATGGGTACAGGTATTATTTATTTAGTTCTATATTTACATATGCATGTGCAGTACATTGAATAATACATTGAATTTAATTGAAATTTCAGCTATGAGGTTTTGTTTTGTGTTTGTTGTTTTGTTGAGTATGATTTTGCATTTCTTGTTTGTCTTTTCTTCTCATATTTCTTTGTTTTATTTTATGTTTGGAAAATAAACTTAAAACAACTAAACTAAATTGCTTACAGGTTATTAGTTATAGTCTATTGCTACAGCTTCATAAAAAAATAAAAAATATTTAGAAGATATAAAATAATAATTTTAACTCCCACTGATGTGGCTATGAAAAGAAAATGCTTTTCAACATTATCAACTATGAGGGCACAATTTTTTTTCGAGTCTGATACAGGTACAACTGTGATTGGCTAAAGATCTGCAATTTGATTGGTCAGTCTTGTTAAAGGGGCGCGGCCAAACGTCAATGTTTATGTGGCCCACTGTCCGTCTGTGTATGTAACCAAACGAAGGTTTCTGCAATGTGATTTCCTGACACTGATTTATTTTTATTGTAATTTTACTTTCTTTCTTTCTTTACCACGTTATGCACCGGCCTCTGATATGGGGCGTCACTAGCGGGTGAAAGACGGAAGAAACCGAGGTAAAAGCCGGGATGGCAGGCGCCTTTGGCTTCAAAGGCTGCCAGAAAATTCGAGGTCCGCAGATAAGAAGTCTGCTTGAGGCGAAGGATTTCTTTCTTTTTGACTGCGACGGGGTTATATGGCACGGAGAGAATGCGATCACCGGCGCGGCGAAGGTGGTCAATGCGCTGATCCGCCACGGAAAAAACGTAGTGTTCGTCACCAACAACAGCACCAGGCCGCGGGAGAATTATGTGCACAAGTTTTACCGGCTGGGCTTCACCGACGTGATGCTGGAGCAGATCTTCAGCTCGTCCTACTGCTCAGCTCTCTACCTGAGAGATGTTGTCAAGGTCCGCGGCCAGGTGTTTGTCATCGGCTGCGAAGGACTTCGCAGAGAGCTACTGGAAGCGGGAATCCCTTGCGTGGAGGAGGCGGACGATCCGGACGCCACCATCTACAACTGTGCCCTGGCTCCGGACGTTAAGGCGGTGCTGGTGGGGCATGATGATAAACTGACTTTTCTCAAACTGGCCAAAGCCTCGTGTTACCTGAAGGACCCGGACTGTCTGTTTTTGGCAACCGACAACGACCCTTGGCACCCACTGTCAGGTGGAAGGATACTGCCAGGTATGGCGGTGTGTCGATGCTTTGTGTTGAAACTTGGCGCAGTTTGATTCGGATGATTCCGGTTTAGAAACACAACCCTTACTATTTCAATATTTACAATACTGCAACCATGAACAGGTGAATGGAAGGGTTAATTGAGCATAGGACCAGGGGCAAATAGGGACTAGGTGTTCAACAACAAAGCCCAGCTTTGATGTGTGTTAAATAGTCCTCCCTGGTTATATTATTATAGAACTAGGCTTACTGCAATCTTTACCTATAGTAGTGTGTAATTTTTTTAAACCTGTGACAGAAAAACCACCATGCCTGAAGACGATCTAATTTAAAGTCCAGGTTTTCTTTAATGGCATCCGTTAATATTTACTTTAGTATTAGTTTGCATGATGTGCTGTTAACGGTAAAACGCGCAGAAATTCATACAGCATTTCTTCTTTTTTTTACCTAAATAGTATAAACTGACACAAGCCTCAGCTTTTGTGTAGTGAGTTTTAGCTGCACTTATTTTGTTAAAACAACAAACAAAACAAAATATAGTGTCCATTTTGAGGGGTCACCCATGAATGCATAGGGCCCCTTTCAGCTTCCATTCTTCCCGGTCTGTACATTTTTAATGCCCTCTCCACCTTTACAGGGCCCATTGTATAGTGCACAGACAGAAGACAACAACAGCAGTTTTCATACAGCAGGGAGACTCACAACAGAGATGGAAAAACAAACACCTAGCAGATAACTGTGCTTTTTTTTTTTACAACATGAATTTATCCCTTGTAAGATGAGAACGGGGTATTGTTGTAGCCAAAGACGGTGAGATTCCCACCATTAAATCACAACCTTGGTTTTTGTCTTCCCAAAATATGAGAAGGATGAGGTAATGATGTAGTATCTTCTTCTTTGGCCTTGGCTGTAAGATTAGATGTTGCCATGCAAATGTACACTCACAACTTTCTACCAGATTGGATTGTGTGAGCCAAAACTTCTCAGGTCTGCAGGAAGGGTGAGGTTGTTGGGAAAATTGCCAGTTTTGACTATTCAGGAATTTAGCCCAAGTCTGAGTAACATGCAAAAGAATTTAAAGTTGCATAGTTTCTTCTGGTTCACTAATTTTGCTTTTATCTTTGACTCAATAGGTTCTGGTTCTCTAACTGCGGCCCTTGAGGTGGCCTCAGGTCGCAAGGCCACTGTGATCGGCAAGCCCAGCCGCTTTATGTTTGAGTGCATCTCCAGCCAGTTCAGGGGAGTGGATCCAGCCCAGTGCCTCATGGTCGGTGACCGCCTGGAGACAGATATGCTGTTCGGATTCAACTGCGGCCTGGATACCATGCTCACTCTCACCGGTGTGTCTCAGATCGAGGAAGCCCAGGAGTACAGGGATAGTGACCTGACCACCAACCGCAGTTTTGTGCCTGACTACGTGGTGGACACAATTGCTGATTTCCTGCCAGCGTTTGAGGAACTGGATGAACAGAGTAATTGATGTGTCATTTTAAAGCCAGTACAGGAGCAGAAATTGGTTCTGCCACATTTAATTTGCAATGTTGTGTCTGGCACTTACACAAAATGTTCCAATCAGCAGTTCTGAAGCTGACCATAATTAACATGACACATGTAGAGCGGATATTCTCCGCCTAAGTAATCAAGAGTAACCTGTGCATTCCTGCGTTTCTTCTAGTGTTGTGGCCATTTGTGACTTCAAAGTTCATTCTTGCTGTGTTTAATGAATATACTTCACCCTGGTTATAGATAGTATTTGAAAGCTTCTTTCTTTTAACAATTCAAAGGTATTTTTGTAAAGCCACGAATTGTTCTGCATTCATGCGTTTAGGAAGTGCTTATTTTTGCCAAAAGGCAGTTTTCTCCACTGTTTGCCCAAGTGTCACTTCTAGAAAAAACAAACTACAGAGTGAGCAGCTTTTCTTAGCT
Organism: Rhadinocentrus ornatus; assembly: GCA_037177495.1. Classification (NCBI taxonomy): domain Eukaryota; kingdom Metazoa; phylum Chordata; class Actinopteri; order Atheriniformes; family Melanotaeniidae; genus Rhadinocentrus; species Rhadinocentrus ornatus. Next base: position 5,626,636 of record JBAMHW010000012.1, read on the forward strand.
TTGGTAGAAGCTGACAATCTGCCAGCCAGACAGTCAAGTGTTGATTCACTTTAAGCCTGTCTTGTCTCTACTACTTGTGCCAATATCCATCTGAGTAATAAACAGCTAACTGATGCTTATAATAATAATAATAATAAAATTGCCAGTCTTACTGCACTACTGTAAAATTGTAATGTTGTGATTGTTTACCATATAGAGCATGTCAGCAACAGTATCAACAACAGCTGAAAGTAAATTAAATATTGTTCATCTATCCAACTTTGCTTGTTATTACTGATGTCCATATCTTCTGCTTGTTTAGGGTCTGTGTACTGACATTAACTGCGATAAAAACACAATCAAAATTCAATATTTTAATATTTTAAATCCAGTGGTTCATATGAACGCAGCACAATTTGTAACTCATCCAAGTTCCCTTTAAAGATAACCGATAATTTAACTGCAGTGACAGAAATCAAAAGAAAATTATCATCTGTGAAACTGATTTCCTGATCAAATATGGATATGGTGGCATGTCCTGTGTACTAACAAGATTAGATGTCAAAATTTAACAGAAAAAAAATCAGTGATGGAAGGTGGAAATCAAGATTTTTATCAAAAACAAACCTGCTAGTAATATTTACTTTGTTCACTTTGTAGAGTGAACAAAGTGGCCGTTGTTTTTTTTTAATAATGAAATGTCCTTTAGTGTGAACTTAAAATACATCATAATCATCTAAAAGTAAACATATGTACATTTTAACAGGATTCATGCAATTCTTTATTCTACATGTTCCGTTTCAAAGGAAAGACTGATCTCCAACAGATAAGGACTTTGGTTGCAGTTAATGAGTTGCTTCATGTCACTCTGGTCCACCGCGCTGTGGCAAAGAGAGAAATTAGAATAGAAATCAATAAAAATATATGCCAAAGTATATTTACAATATATAACATCTGCCAACACAAAGTGTATATGAAGGACAAAGGTTACTGTCTAAAGTTTGCTAAATTAAATGTCACAGCATTATGGTCCTCGTATCGTTCATTCATCCGTCCGTCCATTTTCTATACTGCTTAGTCCAATTCAGGGTTGCGTATCATTATTCTTTTAGAAATCCGATACAAACAACTAAAATCAGGCTATTTTTGCACTTTTGATTTGAAAAAAACTTAGGAGAAGGCCCACAGATGGAAATAGATTTTAATATTTGTCGAATTTCTGTGACCCAGAAGTTGCTTCCTGCTTTGTGTGTTCTCCAAGTGGCAACATCGTATGTGCTCAGTGTAGTAGGGCAGTCGTTCCCCAACCTTTTGAGCAAAAAAGTAGTACCCCCACAGTAACATAGGTTGGTGTTTGACAGGTCTTCAATTTCTTTCATCTCACTCCAAGCAACGTTTGGCACCATACTGCCACCAATTGGTATGACGTGTGGACCAGAATGTCAGATGCGACGACTGGGTAGTTAATCGTGTGATTTAGATTCTCAAAAAATAAATAAAGAAATAAAAAGGCTTGGAAACTGCCAGGATCTTCATAAATAATGATTAAGTGTTTTGGTTTTTTTTGTGGATTCTGTTCACAGCCGTGACAAGACATTTACAGTCAGGAAGATATTCTGCAGCACCTTCTGGGTCACAGAAATTCAACAAATTAAATATTAAAATCAACTTCTGACCATGGGTCGTTTTTCTTGTTTAACTTCTTTACGTCTTAGCTTCAAATCAAAAGTGCAAAAACAGACTAATTTTAGTTATTTGTAAATTAGATTTATAAAAAAATTTTTTAAAACAAGCTGATTATTTTTTCTTTTTTCAGTTTAGATGAACAGATGATATATGGACGTAATATCTTTCTGTAACATTTTTAACTGTTTCATTTCATTTATAGATTCAATGCCATGCAAAAGCTTGGGCAAAATTTGTGTTACTATAAATAGCTAAAAGATTTACCAGCTGACCTGGTTACCAAAAGATCTAAAGATAAAGATGACACATTTATAATTAAACATGATTTTCAACTTAGGATTTACAATTTAGTTTAAAAAAGACAAAACAATAACAAAAAAAAACCTAACAAAAAACACTCTCCATGCAAACGTTCAGACTAACTGCATCAGTACTTAGTGATGCCCTTCGGAAAATGTCACAATTTTAACATTTTTGTGTAATTTTCACCCCCTGAAAATGCTTCTAATTTTATTAGAAAAATACACCGCAAGCAGAAATAAATCTTAAAGGGCTACTAAAAATATTCTTAAAAGATTTTCAATCAAACCGTAAGTAAGATGCACATTTATTCAGTTGTTTGATTAAGCTCAGTTTTAGGCAGTAGTCCTGCAGTCCATCAAACTATGAATGAACTAAAATGACAAAGACTGGTAACATAGGACATTGAAGGCATGCATCTGCTTCCTAACAGCCATGTGTGCATTTCCCAGTCACATGATTTCTGCATATGAATGAATGAATGAAACTTTATTGTCATTGCAACAGGTGCAACGAAATTCTTTTCTAGTACAAACCTGTCCAAACAGGATCAGGCAGACTGAGGCAGCAGCCATTTTTACGGCCCACCATATATTCATTTAATTACAGGATTCTGTTCCCATTACACTTGCTGACATTTAGTAATGTTTGGTAGTGTGCCGCTATTGCTTTTCTTGCATTAAGAATGGCTGAATTTCCTTAAGAATTAATTCTTCCCACGATTAAATTATTTCTGTTTTAACGTTTCCACAACTTTTTTTTCGTGCACTGCCTGGCCTTTCCTATCAGGGAATGTAAACAAGCCCTTTCCTTAACAAACTTATTAACTTCTCACATCTTCAAGTTGTCCAAACTTTTGCATTATCCTCATAACCTTACTTTTAAGTCTAAAAGTGCACAAAATAACATGCAAGATAAAATATTAAAAGGAGTGTTTAATATTCTGCATGTCATGTATTGTGGGTTCTGTATCCTCACCTGGATGTAGTCCATTTCCTCCATTGTTAAATGTCTCCTGCGGTACCTTGCAGGAAATAGCTGAATAGAAGCCAGCGTGTCTGGTGTGCCGAGTATCGGAGTCAAAGGTACATGAGGTCTTGATAGTGGCGGCGCTGCAGCTGAAGGGTAACTGGGAGCGTTGTGTTGTGGAAGGTTAACAGCTAAAATCTTCAACGTCTCTTGGGCTGAAAGAAGAAAGAGTAGAAAGTAATGTAAGTGAAGCAGAAATTCACGACTAAAGAGTCTGAATTTAATGTCTCAATTTAAATCTAGCCTCCTAGGCACAAACATAGGAGAAAATATATATATATCTGCTTTATGAGCTTTGAAAAGAGAGTTTAGGGTCCACATTGTGAATAAGAAACCCCCGACTCCTACCATCTCCTACAAGATAAGTGGTCACAGAAGTTGTAAAAATATGTTATAGTTATTGTAGAGAAATACTCTATATTATATTATTAAATAATAGAGAAATTAATATGGAAATACTTCAGCTTTGGATCTGAAGGACATTTATGGGCTCAAAAAGGGAAAGATGCCAGAACTCAGATGACTTAACTCTTTTTGTCCAGCTGGAACCAAGTGCTGAAGTCATTGTGAAAGTGGTTTAACTCAGTAATTTCCAAGAAAAACTTTGCTTTCTATGTCATTACAGCTTTGTAAATCACTATTTCTATATATCATACATACCAATGAAAGAGGTTCTTTCTTTATTCTTTGGGTCTCATGCATTTCATTAACTTAAACTGATTTGATCCATTTCATAAGATTGTTTTATGTACAGACTTACCATTGGGCCTTGGTATGCCCTGTCTGTTTGGAAACTTGATCAGAGGAGTATGTGGCCGTACAGCCTGGAAAAACATTTTTTTTAAAAATCAAACAGCTGAGTATTTCAATTTGTTACACAGCTACCACAATAACTCAACAGCAGATATATCAACACAGGTACAGCTGACAGTGAATTTACAAGCATTGTTTCAGTATTTATTTGTTTATTTGTTTTTCATTGAACGAATAAATACACAGAATGTGGCTAAAATATAAAAACTCTGATCCACTAGTTGATTACCTGTAAACTGTGATTACAAAAATGTCATAAAGCTGCCAGTTTCATATTCCCAAGAGCAAATATTTAAACTCGTCTCTCACTTTTATAATTGACAACACAGAATCCCTAGGTTTTTATTAGATGGTTGGATAAAACTAAAGGCTTGTTGTGTTTTCTGACAGAGCAATGAATTTATCTAGCAATTGGAAACAGTAAAAGCTTACTTTGCATGTCGGGACTAAATGAATCTTTAATGAAGTGGAATATATCGGAGATACTATTGTTTCTTGTTTCCCACATGTTAATGTAATAGTTTGGTTGATGTTTGTAAGTTATCATGATTTCAGTTTAGTATTAATTCAATCTCTCTCAGCATACTTATCTTAAGGACTTAGCAGATTTTTATGTTTTAACAAGGACATCAACAAGGGTACGACAGTTTATGTCACCCAAAACTTCGCTGAAATAAGTAGTCAGCTGTCCAAAACACTAAATGAAAAACAATTTTAGCTGAAAATCCTCTTCGAGAAAAAAACAAACACAAACTGAGATTGAATCATTAGGATTTAAGTAGCGTCGTTACCTGAATTACTCTGGCGGTGGGAGCTGCCATTTTGGAGCTGACTTTGCTCCCCATGACGACCCCAGGGGTTTACTTCCGGTATGAAAAGCTGCGTGCAGCTGGAGAGACACACCACAAGAGGGCGCTGTTGTCATTACAAATTGTGAGGTTTGGGCCAGAAATGACCGGTTTTGTGGATGCGGATAATAATAATGGTGCAGAGGGTAAGACGTGATAGACGTGACATGATAGTAGCAATGATGCGGTATGGGTTCTCAGCATATTTCTGCATTGGTATATCTGGATGAGCGGCGCATGTAGTTTTAGCAAAGGACATGAATTCACAACTTGACTTTCATTATTCTACTTTACCTTTGGCTATGGCGTTACCTGTTTGGCGATAATGAAAAGCAGTTAACCAATGTGTTGTCAGTGGTCAAACGGTCAGGCCATAGTACAGCTTGTGTTAGCTCTCTGTCATATAAGGATAGACAAAGATAGACATAGAAGACTTTAATCCGCTAGAAATAAAATCATTCAAGGTCCTTCAAGGCTCCGGAATTTTTTAGTCCCCTAATAACGTTTAAATAGCCAAATAACTGTCTCTTTTATAAAGAAAAATATAAATATAACCCCATTGTGCTAAGCAAAGACATAATTCCTACCTTATGTTAAATTTTACTCCGCCTTGGAGGAAAGAAAAAAAAAAAAAGAAGTCACATGCTCAAAGCTCGTCCAATCATTAACTTGAAATGTTGCAGAGATGTTTTATAGTTGAAGATGCGGCACTACTAGAAAATTCAAGTCAATCAATTACATTGCGGATTAAAAAAACAAAACAGGATGGTTAAATATTTAAAGTAAAATTCTGGTCAAATGACGAAATAAGTGGCAATGTAAGGTGCTTGGCTGAAAAAATTTACAGAAATTAGCACAAATTCCAGTACAATCTGAAAGGCTATCTTCAGATAAATGGGCAATTTGGAAACTTAATAATTAATAGAGTCCTTCACTTTATGGTACTCTGATGTCTTTGTTTAATGTTTATATAACTATACTTATTCTTATTTAATCATCCATATTTCAGAATGAATAAATAAGTCCATGCCTACAATGTGGGCAACATTTTCCTATCCTTTATGACGAGGTCTTAAAAATCATATTGAACAGATTTAAATTAAGTGCTCTTAAGTTTTTATCCTACATGGTGAGTAACATATATAACATTATTCAGAAATTTGTGTTTCATTTTCTTTTTTACTGCAAGCTGAAAATAATTAATATGATAACAGCTGCTGTTTATCCAATGAAATCTTATAAGACAATGGTAGTGGTAGTTTTGTGGTATTCTGCATTCGTTAGTGCAAGTGTTAGATGTTAAAACTAATGCATCTGAAATTCCTCTAACTCCTGCATCAAGGTTCCACCCTGCTGTCCACGACAACAACAACAAATTCCAGATTTTAATAAAGAATTAGATTTTTTATTAGGTCTTGTTTCATTAATCAAACTGATCCACAGTCATGGAAAACAAACAGGTCCCTACAGCAACATGGGTAATATCATGATTTGAGACACTGTGAGACATTGTGGCCTTTACATTGTATCAGGGTTACAATCTAGAACAGTGGAGCCTCAAGTGAGAATTTGCTGCTTCACGGTAAGTTTGTTAGGTGCAGCATTGTATACAGAAAGTGTACACCACTGTGTCAGTAGCTCCACAGCACAACTGTTCGACTCAGGTCTTCTGCAAGGTGTGAAGGAGATGGACTGAATCAATGGGCCTTTGACCTTTCGAACAGTTGTTTGAGCTGGTCCTTGGAGGTGGCCTCTTTCTGCTGCATGAGATCGGCATGGCCCTTGGTAACACCCCATCCATCGGGGATGGACATAGAAGGACAGTCAGGACGACCAGAGGCTGGCTTCAGGTTCTCCCAGTAATCACGACGGGCTCTGAAAAAAGAAGTTTATTCTTATGAGTGCTACAGAGCTTCTATGGCAAATTTGACTGTTTTAAATAACGTTCAGTTTCTTACCTAGCTCTGACCCAGGGCTTGGTGTGCATCTCCAGACCAGAACCCCACAATCCATGTTTCTCTGATGCAGGTGGGAGGATGCCTCTCTCAGGGGCGAGCTCCTCAGCCACAGCCCTGATGTGATATGGCTCAAATCCACAGCAGCCACCAATGAATCGGATGCCAGCATTGTAGGCTTCCCTGGCGTACTTGTGCATATCCCAGCGGGTCAGGATCCTGGGCTCCAAACCTAACAGAGAATGAAGTCATTTAATTGCTTGTAAAGATTCATAGTGAAAATTAACTGTTTTGCTGCACCTTCACACAACCCACCACTAGAGGGAGATAGTTAATAGACACAGAAGCTTATTTTGAGTAATTTTACACACAGAATTAGAAGTAAAGCTTTTAAGTGCAACATGGTATATTGTTACCGAAGGGGAATTCAAGCAAATCAATGAATCCTTGACAGTTGCAGTCTGGAGTGTGGTATGCCAGCGGCTGCACCATGTAGTGAGCCTTCAGCCCGGCCTTCTCCACTCCCTCCTTCATCATCTTGACAGTTTTCACGCAGGTCAGTGGGTCAAAGTGGCAGTTGACTCCCACAATCTGGGCACCTAGAGGGCACGTGGCAATGTGAGTTGACTGTTGAGTACATGATTAAGTTACATAACACCAGCTGTGAATAACAGCTGTAGTTGGGTTGTCATATTTCTACACAGTCATTTTTCTTTTTAAATGTTGACATTTTTGTGATGTGACTGAGCAGAAAAGCTACTTGGCAGAGCTTTGGACTTAATTCAAGATCCAAGTTAAAATGTTCATTCATAATACCAGTTGGAAACAAACAGAGAAGACGTGTCATGGCTGTTACTAAAGGAAGTCACTGTGATCTGCTTATAAAAAAGAGGGTCAAATTTCAGACTTTTTATACAGAACCAGTAGACGTGTGCAATGTGTTTCAGTACTGATAATGTAGAGCTTTGATTTTCTGTGGAATAAGTCATTTTTGGGAATATCAAAGACCACTTTACGCACCAGCTTTAACCAGCTTGACAGCACACTCTCCTGGTGAGGTACCGTGCATGTCTCCCTCAGGCCCAATGCACAGACAAGCAGCCACCGGTTTCCCTGTCTGCTTCAGCGCTTCCACGGCCCACACAGCCTCTTCAACATGCTCAAAGTACTGCAGGACAAAACATTCAACCAAATCGTGTTTCCTTGAACTTAAATCGAATTACACTTAAGGGCATCACCTGGAAAGAGTTACAACATTAAAAATGGATTTAGTTTACTATATGGTTTCTTTATCTTTACCTCAGCAATCAGGAAGTCCACATTCTTCTTGATGAACACATCCAACTGTTTCTTGAAGATGGATTTCACCTCTGTCTCACTTTTGCAGCTGAGGTAGGATGGAGTCTGGCATACTCCACCTGCAACCAGAGCATCACCCTCATTGGCAACCTCGCGGGCCAAATCACAGGCGGCCTCGTTGATCTGAGTTCCCTGCAGAATGAAGCCAAATTATAGTAAAGCAAAAGAATTAGATTAAAAATAAAATATAAATTAGTATGAAATAATGTTATTGATGATAGATGTGATTACTCATTTCATTTACAGTGAATCTAAGCTTGTTGCCTCTGTTCTCCAGCTTGTCATCACTGGCGTAGAAGGTGAAGGTCTGCATTACATTGGATCCAGCACGCAGGAACTCCCTGTGCAGCTGACGCACTGAAAATCATTAAGAGAACAAATATGCAGTAATTTAAACTGAGACGCGTAGGGATATGTGTTTGTGGGTAAACCCTGCAAATAACAGTGGAGACGCTACTTTAAATTAACCATATTATGCTGGTTTCTAGTTTTGTGATTTTACATTTTGGAGTCTTCTTTTTCCCAAACACTGGACCTGAAAAAGGGTATCACAGCTCCCACCTGCTTCAGGGTACTCTGCAGCAGCCTCGGGGGTCCAGGGTCCAGCCTTTACATATCCTCTCTTCTCCAGAGCAAATACAAAACCTCCATCGCCGATGACAACCTCCCCAGCGTTCAGACGCTCCAAGATTCCCTGTGATCATTGACTAGTGTGAGCTCAAAATAACATTGGTAGAGAATATCTGGGTCAACCGGCAAATTCTACAGCTGAGCTACTAAAGCTGGAAGTTTTCCTTCCAGGCAAACTTTGAGAACACCAGCTGATATAAATTTATCTGAATACAGTAGATCTTACTCATTTGGGGTGTCCCAAATTTTGTGTTACACCCAATTGTTTACAATGAGCACAAACCTGCAAAAGAACAGCCCGTCCAACTGATATTCATGCACCCTTTAACTCCAACACGCTTATCTAGAAGTAAAAGTTTTATCTGTTTATTGCAGTTTAGATATGCACAAATAAATTTGTATGTCATGCCATGAAGTGTTAACTGTTAATTGGATGACAATCAATGTGTTGACTATGACATAATTGCATGAGTGGAAATTATAATTTACACCTTTAAAAACTCTTAACTTTTGTGAAATCATGCTATGGACCCTCAACAGATCTTCCAAGAGCTATATGTGCACTGACTGTTTCTCAGTGCAGACGTTAAATCCCTCTGTAATGCATCAAAGGATGGGGGGGGACATTAAAATCTACTCTGTAATTTGTGGAAATCTTATGATAAAAGGTAAAAAGCTAATATTTTCAAGTAAATCTTTTTTTCTAAAACAAACTGAGAAGGGAGGAAATAATACTTTTATCTCATTTCAATGGTAAACAATTGAAAGCCAGTTTTTATGACAGATTTAAAATATATCATTGATTTTTTATTTTTTTTTATTTTTTTTTTTGAAAGGTTGCCAGATTAAGTGCCCAGAGAAATGTGACCTGGCATGCCAGCTGTGCAAAGATGCTTTAGGAAGATTAAAGCCTTCTGCCCAGGATATACTTACATAAACTCCCAGCCATTGATTCATAACATTATCCCCAGCTCTGCAAACTGTTCTTCCCCACTGAATTAGATTGGGAAAAGAAATTCTAAAACTGTAAATTAAAACAATTGTTATTTAGGGTAATTGACCCAAAATTTTAATTAAATGTTTTTGTAATTCACCTTGCAGCTGGAGCGTGACATATATTATTAATATTGGTAAAGCATAAACTGCTAGCTGTTTTTATTCTGTGTGGATATTCTCCAGGAGAGTTTTGAAAGCATACCAAGCTTTCACACATACCTTTTTTGTTGGTGCCATTTTCCTGCAGCTGTGTGGACCCCTGACTGCTCAGACTTTGAGAAGCTGAAGTGACAGTAGAGTGGAGCAGAGGGCCACGATATATCTGCCTAAAGAAGGGGAGGGATCTTACAAAGAGCTTCTCTGATTGGTAAGAGGCAAGTTACACAACTGCAGTGTTTACTCCCTACCCTCCCCTTTTTAACTCAATGAGAGTATTGTCAGTGTGTACTGCTGGTTTTGTCTGGATTAATTACAGTTCTTGATGTGGGTTTCTGTTTTATTGAACTTTAAAAGACAAGTTTTACTCAGAAGGAAATACCTTTAACAAACCAGCAAGGACAGAGTTGCTTTTCAAACTAGTGAATATGTGAAATGTGTGTTGCATGTTTTGAATGGTTTGTGTTTGCTGTAGCAATTCATTTATACTCATTCAACAATGACGACAGAGATGTGGAATCAAATAACAATCTTAGGTTTATTATTTTGTGGCTGCTATTATAATACTCTACAAGAGGAGCATTGCTGTTACAAGTTGTGCTTTTACGTTGCTGTTATTTCTGAACTTACTGCCCTTGCTCATCCCTCTTCATCATCTCCGGCCTTTACTCCCTCCTTTATCATCTTGACTGTTTTCACACAGGTCATAGGGTCAAAGTGGCAGTTGACTTCCACAATATGGGCACCTGCAGATTATTGTGAAATCATTACTGTCTTTCAACTACAGCAGTTAAAGGAGAAAGTTGCCATATTAAATGTGCACCAGCCTTCGCCAGCCTGACAGCCCATTCTCCAGGTAAAATGCCATGCACGTCTCCTTCTGGTCCAATGCACAGACAAGCAGCAACAAGCTTCCCACTGGTCTTCAGGACTTGCACTGCCCACTCTGCTTCCTCAGTGTGTTTAAAGTACTGCAGTGGTCACCACAGTGTACTAATCATATTTCAGACAAAAACAGTCTTGATGCAACTTAACCTAAAGTGAAATGATCTTAAAAGCAACGTGAATTCATCTCTGCAATTAGGAAATCCACATTGTTCTTTATAAACACGTCCACCTGTTTCTTCACCTCTGTCTCACTCTTGCAACTCAGGTAGGATGGAGTCTGGGACACTCCACCAGCAACCAGTGCATCTCCTTCATTGACTACTTCTCTTGCCAGGTTACAGGCTGCCTCATTAATTTGTGTTCCCTGAAAAAGTGAGTCAGACACGATAAATATGTTTCATACTGCACCAATCCTGAATTGTTTACTGATAATATAAGATGGATTTGGAATGTTAGAGTGCCAAAGTTGGTTACTCACAGTGAATTTCAGTGTCTGACCCCTGTTTGTCATCACTGGCATAGAAAGTAAATGTCTGCATGACATTAGAACCTGCCCGCAGGAACTCCCTGTGCAGTTGTTGCACTGATGAAAGCAAATTTTGTCATGCTTACGTCTTGGGGAAAATATGAGAACAGTGTGTCCTACCAGCCTCAGGATGAGTGACAATTGCCTCAGGAGTCCATGGCCCAGCCATCACGTACCCACTCTTCTCTTTTCTCTCTTCTCCAGAGTTAACTTATGTATAACTTGATGTGATTTAGAAATTAGCAAATATCTATGCACATTGATAATATTGTGATTCAGTATGTTTATGTGAAAAAAACTGCAACTTGAGTGCAAAGATGCAGAGATAAAGCAGTTTTAGCTTGAGACCGTCCACCAGCTTTAATCTTGCTGTTTAACACGCAAAAGCACATAAAACCTAAACTGGCATCTTCCTTGCTAAACCTCAGTCAATCGTCCAACAGGACAATGATGACCAGTAGTTCCTGTACATTGGATGATCTATGCGTGCGTTTCTGCAGGGTAACAGAGACAGCAAACGTTAAGAACTGTATGGAGAAAGCTTGTGTTACCTTTCTAGTAGGTGGCATGTTTTCCTTGTTTTAGTTGCAGCGCTAGGTACTTGGTAACAGCAACCTCCTTTTTTGACTTGAAGAGTGCAGAGAGTCACTTTTCAGAAGTTTTATTTTGCTTCCTGGCAATGGGAGGATTTAATTTTGCTGCCAAATTCACATTTATTTGCTACACGTCTGTTTAGACATTGAGCAACTTGTTCTGGCTCAAAGATCATTGATGGTTTATACCAGTCAGCTGAGACAACGGAAAAGCGTTTTTTAAATAAAAAAATCGTATAAAACATATATAAGTGCAACATAACCCCTGCAAAAAATGACGGCAGCCCTGCTTTTGACAAGACTACACACGGAGTGTGTAAAGTAGTTTCCTGCAAAGGTTTTGAAAGCAAATTAAAATTTTTAGACTAATCTGGCTCCTCTTTTCATTTACTTCCCATTCAGTGTCTTTGGCCCTGAGTAGTGTCAGGATAAAACACAATATAAATGTCATTTGTCTTTTAATGAGCAACAACAAAGTGATAAAATGCATTAGACCATGCTATCAAGCGATATAAACATAATTTGTGATAGGAATTAGTGGTAATTGCTGCACGCCATGCATGATGTCATGCATACTGTCCTGCATGAGAGAAACCATGAATGGTATATCCTTGCATTTATCCAGGTTAACCATCAACAACTTATTTTCTTCCCACTACCTTTATCGCGGTCCTCATTTGCTTCGCACAGCCGCATGTATGTTTTCGCTTAGTAAAACATACACATGCACGCACTCACACACGAAGATACGTAGGTCATTGACCTTCAGCAGAAAGGTGTGTGTAGTTCTGCTGGTGCTGGGTTTATCCAGTTTCAGGGAGAATGTTACAGACAGGCTGTCTTCATGTGTTCATGTTTATCAACACAGTCAAAGTTCAGAAAACTGCCTTCAGTCTAATATATCATCACAGCATTTAATCAGCTTGCACTGAAACACTGATCACATCTTGTGTTACAGGTATGTGTTCAAGAATTCTAATGCTCATTAGCAAATATCCTATGACACAGAATCATCCAATGGATCACAAAGTTTTCAAAACCTGAAACTTTAAAACTTATGCCCAAAATCTGGAGAATATATACAAAATGATGCACACAACATTTTTTCCTCATAATTTTAGAAATGTTACTCAGTGTAATCATCACAACCATATAATTTTCTCTAATTCAGAAACTTCAGAATTTAAATCTTCATGTTAGAAAAGACCTTAAATTCCGAGTGTACAGTGAACCACGACTCTGGCCTGAAACGAGGTCCAGATGCTCCAAAGTGGACCACATGCCCAGTGCCCACATTACATCATGCTGGCTGACCAAATGACTTATGTAACATGTAATCAAGGCACCATAGAAACTTTGAATGATACAGTTCATTTTGTGATTTAGAGATCCTCTTTTCGATTTACTGTAGACCTTTGTCTTCTTTTTCTTTCCACCTCACAGCATTGATTCAGAGATCAATCACTTTGTGGCTGCCCCTCAGCTCTCCTCTTTCCTTGTCCAGTCTTAGAAATATCCCAAAAGCCACATCAAGCTATTACTGCATAGTTTCTGTTCTCTGAAATCTGTTTACAAAGTGATTGTAACTCTATCCAATTTCTTCTGAGTCATTCCAGCTATTCCAGTTGGAGTTTCACACACACTGACCACTCACTGTACTCAGTTACATTTTCCGTGTGTAATTACAACTAGTTCTTGCAGGCTTTGGCTGGAACCGAGGCTGTCTGCATTAAGTCAGTGACCAAAGGCAGAGGGTAAAAGGAGAGGGCTTGTGGGTTGTTTGCATAAAACCTTAGCTGAAGTAGATCAAAATGTGAAAATATGGAGGGTGGCTGGCTGGGAAAAAGGACAGACTTTAGGCATTAGAGCAAAAGAAGAAAGTGCACAAAGTGGCATGTTTGCAAGCTTCCTGGGAGGGAAGAAAATTGGTAACGTGAGCAGCCTGCTACTGATAAAGCTGTGGTTAAGTATTGACTGCTAAAAAAACAAGTGCTGGACTTGTCACATGCTTCTCAGCTAGGTAGCTGCACAAAAGCTGGTCTGACATTACAAACGACAACAACACTTTTATGATGAATGATGAATTAAATGATAATATATA
>JBAMHW010000012.1:5651198-5678327 GCA_037177495.1 Rhadinocentrus ornatus
CCCCCCCCCCCCCCCCCCCCCCCCCCCCCCCCCCCCCCCCCCCCCCCCCCCCCCCCCCCCCCCCCCCCCCCCAAAAATACACGAACAACTTTTAAAAAAGTGAAAATAATTTTTTGTTATAGTCTGGAGCATCTGGTCAGCATTATTCTCTTCGACATTTGGATTAACAGGACACTTTATGCAAATAATAATAAAGTTTTCCAGGTTTTCCAGGATGCAAAATCTAGTTTATTTCACGATCCAAAAGGGAAAACTGTAGATGCTAGAATGAAAAAAAGAAAGACAGAAAATGCAAATCCAAAGTTTTGCTAACTTTTGAGTTAAATCTCATTGATAAAACTTACTCTGAAAATGTAAGAGTTCTGCTAGTCAATCTTAATGAACAAAATCTGCACACATCAGTTCTAACATAAAAATATTGATAGCACTATGACTGAACTATGCATTACTATTCTTTTGTAATCCCAAATTTCTTTCACTAGCAAGAAAACTTCCCTCACTAGCAAGAGCCACAAGCCACCTCTAAAATATGACTGGCCTACCAGGTGCCACCCCAAGAAAAGCAAATTCTGACAAATATTTAATCTAAATTAACCTTTAACTGGGCAGACCTCAGATGTTCAAGTGCAAGTGAATGCAGCATGCAATGTACTTCTAAATCATGTGTTCTTCTACATCAACACTACCATGTTGATCATAATACAGCATTTTCTGCAGCATCATCTCACCAACATCTCTATGTGGGTGATAATATTTGTTTGTTTTTGTGCTATTTGCAGATGAAAAGGTCATAAAACCACCTGATGTGATGACTGTTTAAAGTTAAACAACCAAAAAAGCAAAGCAAGTTTTTGTCATTATCAATAAAGTTTAAATATTTGTGCAGCAGTAGTTAACACTAGAACGACCAGGATTTTGAGTTTCTCCTGCAGTCCCCTCTCCCTCTACCATAGTTAATCACCACACTTACTGAGCCATTGTATTTCAAATGAGGTAGACTGCAATCTCCCCCACCCAGATTACAAATGCCAGATGCACCTTACTTTCCCTTCAGTTCAGAGCTGAGGAGATGTGAATCAGAATCAGTTTTATTGCCGTTGTCAGTGAAAGTTTCACAGACTAGGAATTTTCTTGGTGCAATGGTGAAACATGTAACATGTAACATAGACTAGTAAGGGAAATAAAATAAATGATAATAAAGACTTTAAAATAAGGCTATATAGGCATGCAATAAAAAAATCTAACTTTACTAAAAAAAACTCCTACATAAAAACACAATCTACGTGTTACAACAAACAAAAGTGTGGGATGGTAAATATTAATGTTAATGTCTAGCAGCAGGTGAGTGTGGGAGGAACCACATAGTGCAAATATAGCAGATATTGATTGGTGTCCATGAGACTATGGCTTCCTGCCTGAAGGGAAAGGGACAAACAGATCATGCCCAGAATGAGAAGGGTCAGCTGCGATCCGACCTGCACGTCCCTGGGTCCTGGAGACATACAGGTCCAAGAGAGAAGGGAGCCTGCAGCCAATCACCTTCTCAGCGGAACGCACAATGCGCTGCAGTCCGTGCTTATCCCTGGCAGTGGTTCCAGGTACCACACAGAGATGGAGGTGAGGATGGTCTCGATGATGGCTGTGTAGAACTGCACCAACATCTTGGCAGGCAGCTTGATTTTCCTCAGCTGGCGCAGGAAGAACATCCTCTGCTGGGCGTCTGTGATGAAGGAACAGATGGTCGGCTCCAACTTGATGTCCTGGGTGATGGTGGTGCCCAGGAAGTGGAAGGAGTCCACTATGGAGATGGCGCAGCCAGTGAGGACGAGGGAGGACGGTAAGGCTGTGGTTTTCCTGAAGTCCACGATCATCTCCACTGTCTTCTAGAGGTTCAGCTCCAGGTTGTTGTGGTGGCTGATAAAATCTCTTTTCTGTTTATATTAGATCATTCTTTTTACTGCACTACACCATGCAGGTTTGTGCCATTATGACTTGTTTTTGTGAGGTTTTTATTCTAACATGCCTTTTAGTTTTTTGTTTATGTAGCTGCTGCACACTTGAATTTCCCCCTGGAATAATAAAGTATCTACCTATCTGTTTAGTTTTAATGCTACTATTACAAAAACTGTAAAGATCCCGTGTAAAGAGAAGTTACTTCACTTTTCTTTATATATACGGTATATTTTCATCATAATGCTGTAAAACATATATGAATAAAACATTGAGTAAATGAGTTGTTAATTTTTTCTTTTTATTTGACAGTGATTATGGATTACAGGTTGTAATTTTGAGTGAATTTAGAATATGCACAAAGTGCTCAAACAAGAGAGGATGTGTGGTGTACATGCTTTGTACAACACGTGCGTTCATTGCTGCCAGATCGAGCATGTTGTAAAACAACGCGATGGGCCGCCTCCATGTTCCTGCACGCACTGTGTAGGCACGTGCTTTTTGGTCCACAATGTCAACACCACACTTCAGGTGGTTGTAGTCGGTAACAGTGTTGTTGTTTTTTTTTGTGGTTTTTTTTTTGCGTGTTTCTTCAATCTCCACTTTCTGGTGCATGGTGCTGAGATCTTTTTTTTTTTTTTTTTAGGTGCATACACCGTCAGCAAAGCACTGTCAGATGTGAACACTATCAGAAGAAGCGGTGGTCCACCGGTGTGGCGATTCTCATCCTAAAATGAGTCTTGTTTGCAGGGCAGAAGTCCACATTGGGTCTGCTTGGGCTTCACTAATGTCCCAAATAAGAAAGAAGATGCAGCTTGTATGTGGCTCCCGTTTGCCCCGGTCATGTAGCAGGTCTAGTTGCTTCTCTGGTGGATAAAATACCAAAATTCAGATTGTTCATATCCTTCTCAGTTGTGACGCGCTCGTGTCTGTTGTGCTCGTGTCCACCGCAGCGCGAAGCCCAAGACTTTATAAGATGAAAGTAGACAGTATGGAGCTAAAAGGAGCTTTTACTTCCCCGAAATTATTTGATTTGATTTTGCAGATCAGTAAAACTAGATGCATTTTTTCACTACCGTCTATCAGCTGATTGCTGGCAGGGACGTCATGCCGGTCTAGTGCTCTGACAACGCAGATAGCGTTCAAGATCACATTTTTATCACAGGTATAATTCATTCAATGGATCAACAAACAACTGATCTGAAAGTTAGAAACGGTCTAACTGGGGGTGGGGATGTTCTTCTGGGAGGCTTACCAAAGCGAATGCAAATTGTGTAAATTCTGCATGTCAGTAACTTTACATAAGAACAGGCAGACGATGAGGCGTATATACCTCCTGGTAGCCTGGTCGTTCTAGTGTTAAAGCCATACATGGATCATCCTAAGTAAACAAATGATGAAAATGCTAAATATAATTTATGGTTTGCTGTCACAAAATTTGCTTTACTTTTATATTAAATGATAAGTTGTAATAATTGTTCATTATTTTCTAAAATCCAGACCTTTCTTAAGGGATCATTTACATGTGCCACCCTTTTTCAGTCTGGGGCCCTGCCTGGCCCCCCATCAACATTTTTAGAGACGCACCCTGGGAGAGAGAAAGGAGAGAGAGAGAGGGGGAGAGAGAGAGAGAGAGAGAGAGAGAGAGAGAGAGAGAGAGAGAGAGAGAGGTAACTGCATAGAACTTTTCCTCATCTTATTTCTGATTTCAGACGGTGTGGGGGATGGGAGAAGGTGGCGGGAGGGAGGGAAGCAAACAGCCGACGTCAGATATCAGTGGGATGTCTTTGTAGGAGGGAGAAGGAAAGGGAATAACGTCCTGAAGAAAAGAGACTCAGTGAATGAGCGTTTGGGAAGCTGGGCTGCCCCGGGAAAGAAAGCCTTTCAAAATCTTCTTCTTTGCGCCTGCAAAGTCTCCTGACTTCGCGTAAGTAAAAGACAATGAAGCAAAGAAACATGTTGACTTGTTGCCATAAATTAAACATTTCTAATTGGGTTGGTTTACAGCTTTATATTCACACATGTAGGAAAACTTGTTAATAAAAATCTTCGTCCGACCGTTGGCTGATCACCTCTTTAACTATGCAGCAATGTTTATTGATAGCTGTTAAGAAGACATACTTGCCTCATTGATTCTTTATCCAGCTAAAGACTTTGAGCTTTGCATTCAAAGCTAAAATGAGATGACTGGTTGCAGCTAACTGCAACACAGTTTAGATCAGTGTTGTCAAACTCCAGTCCCCGAGGGCTACTATCCCGCAGGTTTGTGCTATTTCCCTATTCCAACACACCGAATTCAAACTAAATGGATCCATCAGCTTATTGTCAACTTTTTCAGAATTACCCTTTAATTTCAGTCAGATATGTTGGAGCATGGAAACAACAAGAAAAGGCACTCGAGGTGGACCAGAGTTTGATACCTGTAGTTTAGATACAATATTTCGTTGCAGTTTAGCATCACATCACAGTGCCTGTTACTGAAATCACCATAAAAATGGTTTGACTTCTCAATCTGTCTTTTCACACATGTCCACACAGCAACCCTGACTTTCCCCTTCTCTTTCCAACCAAACCTCATGTCCTTGAAGTGCAGGGAGGGGGTCCATCTATGTTTGAGCCACCCATGAAGCTCATATTGTGCTGGCTGAGAAGGGAAGTGGTACTACATCATAAACTAAACAAAACCAGAAACATCTGTAGTGTTTATACAAGCCGAGTTCAAGGACAAACTTTAGTATAACGATGAGAAGAGAAAATTATGTCTCTGCCTTTCACCAGAGGGTTTATTAAAGGAGCAGTCTACTTTATAAAGACATATTTATGGCTTGAAATGAATGTAATGTTCACTGAATTTCAAGAGTTGTTTAATGGTGCAGTTATGCTGTAATTTACTTAAGTGTTATTTTCCAAACCTGCCATCTTTTCCAAACTGATGTTTGAAGGGCACAAATGGGTTACTTATCACTGACTTGATGGAGCAAAAAAAATTTGATGTAAAAAAGGAGATAGATTAATTTATTTTTCTTTTGCAATGTTGCTACGTGGATGTAGACATGAAATTGTTTCCACTGATCTGTTGTCCTGCCAGACAATGGAGAAAATTGCAGCTAATTTTAACTGCTTCTTCAGGAATAGAGTTAATCTAGTGTGCATGAGTTTTGAGCGGCCTTATTAACACAATTGTTTTCATTCAGTGATGAGTTGACCTCACCGGCCCTCCAACTGAGAGCTGGACTTATTGGCTTTTGCTTTTTGAAAATGTTTTAGTGTGATTTTTCATCCTGACTCTGCATACAAAGCCAAGCTAATGCAGCCACTTTTTTAGCCAAAGTGGACAACAATTTCTTTCCTAAGGACTTTTTTCAAGGACCTTAAATGTAATTTGCTTATAATAACATTTCTGATGTGGTCTAAACACCTGTGAAGATGCTGCATTCCATTTATAGTACAGTATTCACAAGAAACAACTAGTTAAACAGAAAGCTGACATGATTTATTTTAAGCCACGTTATTAAAATGTTGGTGCTGGCAGCGTTAAAAGAATAACTCACCCTGATAAGTGGGGGGAAAAGAGAGGGAAAAAAACTGTCCCATGCTTAATGCTCCCTCGTGTTTACTTTCTAAAATACGTCATTTTACAGAAAGTAAGGTTGTAATTATCCATTATATCACATTTACACACTAACTATTGTGGGAAAAAAAGCATTGTTTTTTCATGCAGTAGCTATAGGTGATTCAGCTATATTCAAGGTCTCATTAATCTATTCTATTTTTGTTTTGTTAAGTATTTATTGTCTGCTCTGTACATTGTTACTCAGCATTGGTGGATCTGTCTGTTTTCCACTGTATCAACCAAAGTGCAAAATTCTGCTTTGCAGATTGTCAACTAACCATGAATTTTCTGACGTAAAACCTCGGATGCAGCTATGCACAGCTGGGCTCTTCAATTATCTGCAGTTTTAATTCTAAATGAGTTGCATGTTGCTTAAATAAAGTTAAATTAACCGTCTTATTTTTATCCCCATAAATTATGCTGTTCCCACTCAGCTTAGTTTATAGAAGCAGAGCTCATTGGCAGCTGGCTAGATTCTCAGATGGACAAACATCTGCAACAAAAAAAAATTCAATGCCTGCTCATAAATATGGTTTTGGAAGAGAAAATTCTTTATAAAAAATGGGAGCGCATTTGCATCCTCTCAGTGGGAAATTGAAGAGCATGAGTGCAGGAAGGGTGGAGCTTGGCCACTATTCTGCAAGTAAAATGTTAGGGTCACTCAGGGTCTTTGTGTGTCAGAAACTGCAGGCCCACTACAGAGTTAGTGTAGGGATAGAAGGGTTGAGGTGTAGCGGGAATTGAATGGGTTGGCGGGGCCACAATGACTTGTCATTGAATGTGAATTTGTGGATTCTGGGCCAACACATGGACCTCTTTGAGAGCTCAAAAACAGAGTGAGGGGGCCGGTGTCAGCATGTCTTTGTGCAGCCTGGAGTCTCACTAGATAAAAAAAGGGTGGATTTTATTCATCTGTCACATGCATATAAACACATACAAATGAGCTTGGCAGATACTCTTCTCTTGGGAAGTCATGCGTTTTGATGCAATCATGCCCTGGATGAGTGAGCACCGTGTGTCTGTGAGGCGGGTGCTGTTGCCTTGCGGTGCTGTCGGAGGGAGCTGTTTACTTTTTATTTACATTTTTGAATCTTCATTGTGTCATTGAAACCATAGTCTTACTGGTTGTATTTGACTTGCTGTTTTTTTCCCCCACTGTTAATGTGCAGTCTGGGAATAATGTTTAATGGCTATTCACAGCTTGAATTGTTTTATAGTGTTTAATCAGGGTCTGTAAAATAAATCTAACTCTTGAGGACTAAACATTTGATGGAGGCCATCACTCACAGGCTGAAGTTATGAGACACAACTTGTGGTAAAAGTCTATCCATGGGAAAGATTTTCTCCACTTGAAGCTCTTTTATTCCCTGTTTATGGAAGGCAACAAAAGTGGTGGCTCACATGGTTATGGTTAGCAAGACAGGATTGTTGAAGTGAGTGGCTCTTCTTTCGTAATAAATGGGATAATTGAGTTTTATATTAACCAAAGAATCCAAACTCATTTTTAATGCTTATTTTTGGGCCACACCTGGAACCTTTACCTGGAACCTTTACCAGGATGTTTCCCTTACCTGGAACCTCCTGGGTGACAATGACAGAGAGTTATAATGATTAACTCAGCACTATGTGCATGTTCCTGTAGTTTCTTTTTTTAAAGGATTTCTTTCATTTGAAAGGCTAACACCGCTTCTATTGGTAGACACGTTTTTAGTTTAAAAAAGTTATCAAATCAGCTTCAGACTCCTGGCGCTTACAGGCTTGGTGTTATGTTGTTATTTAGTGGATAAAAATGAGCCATTGAAAGTTTATAAGTCAGCTCTGCAGGGCACAAGTTTCTGCTCTGGCTGATGTGGTTTTGCTTTGCTAGAACAGAGTCCTAAAGAAGCAATAGGGATGAAGCCTGTCTTTTAAAAATTAACTGAATGTTGATGGGGAAAATGAGGGTGTTCCCAATGTGCGGGTGGTGTATGGTCACTGTTCAAGCTAAATTGTCTCATTCAGCTTCCTTTTACTTAAACTCAGCTGTTTTTGTTCTTTTTATGAAGGAGGTATATGTTTGGTCCTGCCAAAGTGACGCTGATTTCATACTAATTTCTTATCTTATGTTTTTTTTATTTTCTTGATTCTTGGAAAGATTAAAAGACCCACATTAGTGGCCTGTGATTTGCCCACTGTCCCCCACTTAATGTTTTAGTAGCTGTACCGTGCTGAAAATGGTAAAACAGCTTTTTATGTGGTTTTGGTTTGAGTGCCTTCCTCTTGGCTGGTCCAGATGCACGACCAGAGCGGGTGCAGTAGCTTTGAGAACAGATTTGCTTGGTTTGAGGTCTCTGGTTAAGCATCTGCAAGTTAAGAAGAATGAGCTAATGGAGTCGTCTCGGACCATATCAAGTGGCTGATTATCTCATCTGGGTGGGTGAGCTACAGGACAGGCTCGCTGCAGAAAAACGAAGCATTTCCATCATCTCTGTTTTTTATGCATGAATGGAATAGTTTCTTGTAAAGTTTTAACAGCTCCTCAAACTTCCCCTTTATTGTACAATCTGGGTCAACGGTACTTCAGACTGTTCAGCCACCCACTTTCAGTCCTCTTTCACTTTCACCCCCTCAAATCTGCCCCGGCCAGCACTCATTACCTCAGCACCATGGCATGCTACCAGCGCTGTTGCTAATATCTCAGACTAATTACTCCAGATTTTCTTCTTGGCGGCCACTTCTAACTTGGAGCCAACTGACTGACCCACATTTGCCTCATATCTGCTTCTTTGTCTGGGGCTTTGACTCAAACTGATGTTTTGGTTCATTAGAAGAAATTTTATTAGGCATACAGTCTTCTTGGCCATCGCTTAAGTCCACATGGCTGGCTGATAGCCCATAAACTGTAGTGTTTTTTATTCCATGAGAGAAAGTTTGGCTTGCAGCAGCAAGGAGACTGTTGACTTGCTGTTAGAAAGCCAGGAATACTGTGTGGAAAAGGGCTCCAAGCCCCTGCAACATGCATAAAATCCTGTATGGCAGGCTTGGTTTTAGTCAGTACAGCAGAAGAGTGTGTAGAGAAGCAGCTCCAGATCAGATATAAAGCCACCTTAATGCTGACCAGCTTTCATCTGGAAATATATCTACCATAACATTAGCCTAACTCAGCATCATGGAGGGTTTTTCAAAAGGTGTAAGAATCCAGAATCTGTCAGTGCTTCTGATGATACATATCTATGGCATTCATATGGAGAGCTGCAGTAACAAAGATCTGATAGTTTGAGGATGCATATCTGTCCAAAGGAACAGATACCTCTCCCCCCACAGAGCCTGGATCACTGGGTTATGAATAAGTCATCATTCTGCGTGTGTGTGTGTGTGTGTGTGTGAGATGTTCCGTGAAGTGTAAAATACTCCTTCCTCGGTGCTAACATAAACACAAAGAAAGTTTTGACCTTCGCAAGGAAGTGCTATTCAAGCAATTTCCCAGATGTCTGCTCAATAACCAGCAAACAAGCGGAAAGTAATTTACAGTTTCAGGATGCAGAGACCTTTCTACATGCCAGACCCCCCTGAATGGATATTCATGCACTCACAAAACACACATGGGCAAGGCAAGTTTATTTGTATAGCACATTTCATGTACAGGACAATTCAAAGTGCTTTACATCAAACAATTAAAGCATTACATATGGTGCAAAGAAAGCATTCAAAGTAGTAGAAGGCAGCAAAAAATAGGAAAAATCACAATAAAATAATAAATCATACTAAAATGATTAAAAGCAATATAAGTTAAAAAGTTACTGTGCAGATTTCATACATGAACATGCTTGCCACCACATACACCCTGCACATGCTAATCAGTTAATAAGTAATTTCTGTAGGGTTGTTGTTGCTCTTTAAACTTATTGTAAAAATGTAAGCATTTTCTGTTTGTACTTATGGCAAATACAGATAAGCTGAGGAGGATGTTCTAAAATATTTCCTCAGAATACTTCCTTAGTGCCAGTATAAAAGGTCTTGAACTTTATATTTGCCTTTGTACTCGATCATAACACTAGAGAGAGACACACAATGAGGAATGGAGATTTCCTGTAAGACCTAAAGACAACACAGAGTGTGGTTGTTGATAGTCCCGACAAGGTACGTTTAGGCTCCTTTTCTGTATTTTGAAGTGGTAGAGCTGCTAATTTGTGGTCACTGTAGTCTTAACAGACTGCATCATGCCCAGGCTGGACAGACTATAATCACCAACAAACTGAAGACTTAAACTCCACCAAGCTCCAAAAACTGTAGACTGGGTGTTTAAAAACAAAAACTCCTGCTAACAATTATACCGTACATCCAGAAATATGCACACATTGGATAATTCAGGAAGTGTAACCATAAAAAATATATACATTAATGCTCTGTTCTGCTTACTATAAACATAGCTTTCTTTGTGGTAAGCAGTGCTTGTTTGAGACCATTGTAGCTACTGGGGAATAGAAATAGTGATAAGAATATGGAGGGCCCTGATGTATAGAGAGGGCTGGAACAAACTCAAGGACTGTAATAGAATAGGGCACTCCCTAAACTGTCCTCAACTACATGAACACACTTCAAGTACCTGATTATATTTTGTACTGTGGCTTCTCTTCTTAGCCACAATTCCCTGGAAGTAGAAACACAAAGGCAAGTCTGCTTTCTTAAACATTCCTTTTATGTTTTTATTTTATTTTATTTTTTTGTGTGGGGCAACGGTTTAGATTAAAGGAAGGTAGATTAGCAGATCATCCTCAGAAGCGCAGACACTGATGCTTCCTGTTTGCTTCCTGTTTATTTCTGCCATTTCCTTTTTGACTGACAATAAATTATGACGTAGCCACATTTTCTCAATCCTCCTGCTATGACTTGCCTTGGTTGTAATTGAAATCCACTCCCTCTGTTTATCTTCAAGCTGGGTAATTATATGTAGACACTAGACAGTGTATTTTGGTTGAGGTTTCATGTAATCTCTAATTAGGACGCAAATTGTAGAATAAAAAATCTGTCCCTCAAATTCTGCTCAGGGCAAACAAACAAAATGAGATTAACTTGAATGGGAATGTTAGAGATAAGAATCACATTCAGGCTCGAATCAAAGCATACCTGTTCACAGCCCTTAAAACAGAATACTTAACATACCTTTGAAACACAGCCATGAACTGGAGATAAAATCCCACTAAACTGAAGCACACCTACATTGAGAGTGTTTCAAATCTCATACCAGCTTATCAGATGTTGATACAAGTCCAATTTCAGTTATGACCCTGTTCTGTTTTTTGCTGGTCAACCCCATGCACAGATTTTTTTTTTACATACTATTCTGTGTCCCGTGAAATGTTAGTTTTTGTCTTAAAATGACTCGGGTCACATGAGACAATACACAACGTCAGTCTTCTCTCCCCACAGATGGTGGTGGAATGATTCACCATCTTAAATCGAGGCTGGCCGGGTGGTTATGTGAAACCTAATACCTCATTTATTCCCCTCAGGCTATCTAAGTGAATTATATCACTTAATGAATGTTTTTGTGTTGAACCTTTTATCACCCATAAGAAGAGACATTTAGTAAGAGTTACAGCAATAACTTAGAGATTAATTCACTCATTTGGATAAGCCTCCCTTCTGTTTATGTGAACTTTACTTCTTTTTAAAACTCTTTTTATGTTCATTCACACTTACCAGACGCTTGCTTGTTAACAAAATCTCTGAATGCACAACATGTCCAACCTTGAAGCAGATGACCTAGAGCAGCAGAAGGCTACACCGGGTACCACTCCGGTCAGCTAAGTACAGGAAACTGAGGCTACAAGTCACAATGGCTTCACCAAAATTGGACAATAGAGGATTAGAAAAATGTTGTCTAATAAACCCTGTTTCACTTTCCACATTAAGATGCCTCATCCTGCCTTATGTCAATGGTTCAGAATGCTAGTAAACAATGTTGAAACGCCACAGCCTACCTGAGTATTGTTATTTGAACCTGACGAGTTCAGTTTATTCCAATGACCTCCTGGATGTGGTGGAATGGGATGTACAGTTGACAAATCTGCAGCAACTGTGTGATCATGCCAATCTGGACCAATATATCTGAAGAGTATTTCCAAGGCCTTGTTGAATCTTTGCCACAAACATGTAATGCAGTTCTAATGGCAAAAATGGTGTCAAACCCAGTACTAGAAATAATAATGTGACCAAAGTATATCGGTACATATTGCAGATTTTTCTCATGCAGGCCTCGTTAAGGCTGCAACTTAACAGACAGATATCTGACAAACTTTAGGAAGATACTTGGACTTTGAAATACTGAGACCTCTCTTGACTCCACGAGTGAGATCCACCAAAGGAAAGACAACCAAGGAGTCTGTAAACCAGATCCCACATATTTTTCTGTGTGTGTCATAATGCTGGATCATGACAAGAGACTTCTAAGTAACCCATTTAAAGCCATGAAACCGCGATTGGCTGTGGCAGGGCTAAGGGTGGTTACAGCAACTAAATCATAACATAGCAACGGTATCACAATCGCTTTGTGTCCCAGTGACTCATCTGCCCGCAGACACACACAGCTAAATATCATCTGCTTTATGTTGCCAATTATTTTTAATCAAGTTTAAAATGCTGTTAAATTTAGCCTCTATAAAGCCATAAAAACCACTCCGCCTAATATATTGCCTTTTACTCAGGCTGTAATTTTGTTGACGTATGTTTGCCACAGCAGATGTCTGTCATGCTTTTTTGCTACTGTCAAATGTGGCATGCTGTAACAGAACTCTGCACTGATCTGTGCAAACAGCTGCTTGCTGACAAAACACACAAGATTCCTGTTGTGTTGCGGATTAAATCGCAATGAGGGCTGGTAATGGTGAGAAAAGTCAGGACGGTATAAACCTTGTCTGTGGAAGTTAAGTGTGTGATTCATTGGGACTGTTCTGAGAAACATCTAGAAGCGTTGCCCATGGTGCACTCACAGTGGACTGAAGGCAAGTTTCAACTATCATGAGTCTATCTGATGAAAGCACAGACTGAGTGATGATACAGAATGGGAAATTGTTTATTAAGCTCTCTTATGCTGTATCCCTCTGTAGCGGAACAATTTCTGTGTCTCTGACGTTTCATGTGTCTGTTCCTGTAGGTTTCAAGTGGTCCCATGTCTAAGGAAAGCTGCTTCAGTGCGGTGTAGCTGTTTGGGATGATCAAAGTGTTAACTTACCTCAAAGAGCAGAAGGAAAAAGCGAAAGAAGAAATAGTGCGAAGAGGAGGAACAACATCTGCTCCGAGAAGATAAGATCAGCAGTCCATCTGTAACCTACCTGACCTTTCTGTTTGATGAGAAAGGAATTTAAACTCCCCAGGAGGAGTGCTCGGTCTCTTGAACCTTTAAGGAGTGTTTTTTAAGCTGGTGTTTACCTTCCCCGAGCGAACACCATGTGTCATGTTATTGTAACATGCCGCTCCATGCTGTGGACCCTGCTCAGCATTGTGGTGGCCTTTGCCGAGCTTATTGCCTTTATGAGCCCTGATTGGCTGCTGGGTTTCCCGCGGTCAGACAGTGCAAACGGGGTGGGAGTAGACCTCAGAGAGTACAGGCCGTCCCTCGGTCTCTACAGTCGGTGCCTTCATGTTGGGATCCAGGGAGTCGAGGAGAGCTGTGGGCCTTATGCTGGGACCTTTGGGGAAGTGGCCAGTGGTTTCTGGCAGGCTGCCATGTTGTTTCTGGCAGCGGGGACTTTAGTGCTGGGGTGTGTGGCATGTGTCTCCATCTTCAGCTTGTGCTTTCAGAGTATCCTGAAGAAGAGCATATTCAACATCTGTGGACTCCTCCAGGGTATTGCAGGTGAGACATCTCTCTTTGTGAAGCAATAAAATCCAGATCTTTCATTAAAAAATCCACCTAGATGCCTTTTTATTTATATTTTTTTCCTTTATTTTGTGTATTTAAAAGAGTATGTTAGATTGTCTACAGGAATCAAATAGAATAATTAGGCTCATGTGCTAGAATAAAACCACAGTTTATGAGAAGACTCCTAACTTTGATGTGCACATGCAGCCATTACATTAAAAAAACCTAATGGTGAAGCCTTGCAACAATTAGTCAATCCTTAAATTAAATGAATAGATAAATATATGAATGACAAGTCTTTTTGAGTTATAATAACTTATAAATAAAATTATCTTGTGACAACCTACATTTTCCTTTCACATCAACATTAGAATTATATATGACTTAAATCATTTGCTGAATTGATTTGTTCAAACTTTTTTTTTTAAATTTTATTTAAAAAAAAAACAATGTAATCCTTAATAAAGATCTTGCGGTTACAACCATTTAATTAAAAAGTGAAGTTTGAGATTCTTGGCCTTTTAATATTTGTTTTGATGACAGCTCATTTTGGGACTATACATGTTTCTGATGTGAAAATTTTGGGTCCCGGCATAAATGTGGTTGTAACTTTGACATGTACAGTATCACCCACAAACACGATTTTACTTGTGAAAGTTTATTTTAAAACTCATTTAACTACCTCTTTAGCATCTGTGCCACCATCCAAACCATTGTTGCGCACAACTATGTCATGCAAATTTATACATTTTTATTAATATTGGGTTTGCATTAGGTACTGAAAAATGTCATGTAGTGTTTTAACATGCTAAATAGCATGTCTGTGTTTGTGTACAATACAGGATCAGCCCTCTAAATTAGAAAGACGCTTATCAAAGCATGACCAAATTGAACACAAAACCTTGCCTGATTGTGTTCATTGTTATATAATTTTCACATTGATATGCTTTTTCTAGGTGTAATCATTTAACGTTCCAGTTTCTGCTGGAGCTAATATAATATAACCCCTGTGGCTTTGCAAACAAGCCTATGCAAGTGAATGGCCTTCAGGGAATTTCACTGTTGTAATTAATTTTGCAAGTTGCAACATTTAATTTTACACCCTGGCAACATCAAACTTGTAGGAAATTGATTTTCTAACCAAAGTTTTCCATGTCTTTTTATGTGTTTTCCCCAACAACTGGCTGGCACAACCATGTTTAGCTGGCAGGCTTGTTGAGTAGGTTGTAGATCATCATGTGACATCAGAATGGAAAGGGTGGGGTAAAACTGGGTTTCTCCACTCATCACAAATAAAATGCTTGTCAGCTGAAGAATAGATGCTATCGTTACCAGAGTTTGAGTCATCATGTTCCCACCTGCACTGATTTATGATTTTATCCCTGATGTTTACGTGACTAAACTTGCCGTCTCACCATCTGCTCTTATTCAGGACTGTTGCTGATGGTGGGCCTCATGCTGTACCCTGCTGGTTGGGGTTCAGAGAAGGTGATCTCCTACTGTGGCCCAGAGGCTTCACCCTTTAGGCCATCTCTGTGTTCACTTGGCTGGGCGTTCTATGCAGCGATAGGAGGAACTCTTACTACTTTCCTATGTGCTATCCTGTCTGCACAGGCTGAGATAGCCACCTCCAGTGATAAGGTTCAGGAGGAGATTGAGGAGGGAAAAAGTCTTATCTGCCTGTTGTAAGCCATGAGCAACCCCAGGAAACAGTAGAAAATCATTCTTGATGTACTATCACAGATGTGGGCACCTGTACAATTCAGTGGAAGGAGGACAGAGACTGAGGGTTTTTCCACTTGATGGTCTGATTAAAAGATTGTTAAAAAGAAAATCCTGATAGAAAGGGCAAAATATTCATTTGATTTCTTCTACATCCTAAACTGTTAAAAAGCTGCAGGAACAGCAGCACATAAAGGAGCATATTTAGATTGTGTGTGTGTGTTTTTAAACTACAAGAAACTGTTTATTTTTATACAATTTATTGCCTGAAATAAACCACTGTACTAGAAAATTAATGAAAGAAATTGGTGGTGAATGTAGATAGTGTTGTGATGGAAAAGTTAAACACTGCCAGTTGGATGCTGTGTATGTTTGTCTCGTCATCGTGATGTTTGTTCACACAGTTCACATGCAAATCCAAACAAACCACTAACCATGAGCACATTTGCCTCCTAAAACACCCAGCACCTGCTTGTGATTAGATGCTAACTGTTGAGGTTTCTAAATACGCATGTTCTTGATTCTGCTACACAGCAGGACAGTAAGACTCTCTCACTAACTTTAAATGGACCACTGAAGGCTCACATCAAAAGGAGTTCCTTCTGTAAAAAGGGTTGTTTGTGGGTGCACCTCAGCAGTGTGCAGAAAAAACAGACTTCTGCCAGATGTTTGCCTCCACAGGCTTGTATGTGAGGATGTTTTCTTGCATTAATTGTATTGCATTTGTAATTTTTCTTTACATTTTTTGTCAGGGCTAATTAAGGTTTAATTTTGGTACTTTTGGACTATTTGCATGTTCAAATAGCACATCATATTTTGTTTTGCACTTGGTCTTTACTTTATCTTGTATTGCTGCATATTTAATTTTTTCCCTCTACTCTCCATGTCACTGTAGATTTAAGATTGATGCAATTTTGTGCTTTTTTTTGTAGATGAGATGTGCAATAATTACACTGTAGTGTTTTGATGTGAGAGTAAGTAGACAAAGGATGAACCCTAAAAGTCAAATAGTGACATGGATTTGTATCAAAAAGTTTTTAGTCTCTTTCAAGCTTACTGTCTAATATTTGTTACATTAACAAAAGAGTAATGGCATGGGTGACACAATAAATTATGCCACATGTATGAGGCTGATATGTTTGAGGAATGATGACCTGTACCTAAATAACCCATCTGGTCTTAAGTAAATTCATATGGTAAACGTGACACTTGTTCTGTATGCAAACTTCCTGGGGAAACACTGACACCTAGCGTTTAACACTAAACAAGACTACAAACGTCCAAGTTGGGTTTTAAAAGCCAAATTTAAGAAGTTAAAGCCTGACTAACAAATTTGCAGCAAATGTCAAATTGCTAATTCCACTACTTTCTATTAAGTGAAAAAAAAGAATCTAAAATGGTCTCCTGAAGGTCGACAAACATCTCTTTCAAATTTTATTTCATATTAATACCATAAATATACAAAACTCAAAACTATTTCACATGCGACAAAGGCCAGACAGGAGCGCATTACTGTTTTTTTCTTCTTCTTTTTACATGTCGATAATGGGGATCAAACTTTACAAAATATACAAGTGTCCCTTTTGGATGAGTTGCTTCTCTGATTCAGTGAAATAACACGGCCACAGGTCAAAAACACAGTTTTATATCAGCAAACTTGAAAACACGTTCTGTACTGCAGCTGACCAGCTCACCAAATACATCAAGAAAATAACCCACTACGTTATGGCTTCATAAAACTATCAAAAAATAGATACATGACAATCATGTGGGTGTAGAGCCTAAAGTAAAACAGAAGGGAACACATCACAAAAACAAGATTTGAAAACAAATCTACATGGACATTTGGTAGATTTCTCACAGCTTTTTAGGATATAACACTTGGAGGTTTTCTTTTCTTTCATACTAATCATATACACAAATCCTCACATACATCTTGCAGAGCCAAGTTGCAAAGTCACTGAACACGTTCTGCAGCCTAGCTGATGCTATGACCATGTCATTATCAAACAAATAAAAAAAAGATAATGTAAAATCAAATGATAAAAAACAAATGCAAAATGAATTAACACCATAAATAAAACATGTTTTGCACCAACTTCAAAGAAGAACAAATGTAAAATGAATTGGAAAAATATGTCCAAAGAAAAATACTGCCGAGATGCAGGTTATTATTTCAGGAGGGATTCGTGACCCTCAAATTTTAAACACTTTTGGGAGTACTTCATGTCATACCAGCAGTACTGGTTATCATTCATCTATCATGCACATCTTCAGACAATCACCTGAACTATAAGAGGCGCCTTAGCACAAAAAAACATAAAAACCCACATAATTTTTTTTATTTAGTGACAGTAGTCTATACAACTTCAGTAACTTTAGTGCTGAGTAACACTTTTTATCACTGTATATAAATTAATGTATCATAGTGAAATCAGTGAAGGTGCATCAAGCCCCTGTAATATTGTTTAGTTTGACTACAAAAGGTCTGATGCCAGTAAACCACTACTGACAGGAAAAAAACAATGAAAACGATCTGTTAGTGGCTGAATTGTACATTAACTTCGCATCAGTGTTTTAACTTTCTTTAGTTATATTTATATATGCAAATCAATCTCAAGAAAAACTGTAGTTTTACCATTTTTTAGGTCATCTTCTGTGAGAGAAGGCAGCGCAGTTCTCCCTATGTATGGTGTGTATCCTTTACACAAGAAACATGACAGCGGGAGGCCAGGACCAAGTACCTCTCAGATATATAGCAGCATTAGTTTTTAACCAAGTATGAAGAGCTAAAAAACAACCGAGGGAGATCCACAAACAGTACTAGTGTGTTAATTTGATACATACATGAAAGAAAATGTATACATTCCCAATTTTTTTCCTCACTTCAAATGCACCGGGCCATAAAAGTCAAGAGCTGAACCATCAGCCTCATACAGACAGCTGCTAGGACATGCAATCATTTCCCACTGAAAATGGAGAGGAAATTAAGCGACAGATATTTTCCCAAAACCAGCTACAGTGACAAGAATGACTTTGCTGAAGAATTTGCTATTTTGAGAGTTTCAAACATGCTTGTTGCGATCATGCTAGTGCATCTGAAGACACTGAACCACCTGAAAGTAGCACACGGCGAGTTATTTAACTCAAAAATGTTGCTGGGGGAAGATCTGCAAATAAGATAATACATATTCCTATTTATAATAAATCATTTTACCATAATGAGAATAATTTGTCTCACTACAGAAGCACAAATACAGGTCAAGGTACAATTTACCTTTCAGACCTCAATGTTCAAGCACTGGATTTTTATATACATATTTGTATATTTAGATAAAAACAACAACAAAAAAAAAACAACAAACAAACAGAGCCACAATTTTCCTTAAGTGAAGCACACATTCACACAGAGGCCCAGCCATTCAATCAAACACTGTATCAGTAAATGAGCAAGAAAACAGAGCTAAGTGCAAACCACCAAGATCAGATTATCACTTTTCACAACTCTACACTGAATTTATCAGGCAGGAAGCTGTTTGGAGGTCATCACCATGACAAAAATAAGGTGTCCTAGAACATCAACCTCCAACCAATCTGAGATCACTTCAAGGAAACAGAAGGACAAGGAAAGCTAAGGAGCATTTTAGTGTACAAGATGATATCTTGCACACTCAGAGCACACCTTGAGTCACTTAGTGAATCTTTTGAAGGATGTGAGCAGACAGTCACCTGGCTGTGAAGCAGACAGGGTAGATGTTAGAGCATTTTTACTGATGTTTGATTTTAGGTGAAGATGAACAACTCTGGTCACTTGTCAGTCATTTTATTTTACACTTTATGAGCAAAGTGTGCAGGGCAAACATTCATAAATATAGTGTTTTTGATCAAAAGCCAGTAATGTCAGAGTTGTCCGTCTCCATCTCATCAGTGTGTGTCTGTATGTTTGTCTGGATGAGCATGTGTGTTGGATTGATGTCTCTGCTCATGGATGAGGTTTAAAGGCTCCACGAGCAGCATTGGATGCAGCATTAGCTGCAGCATTGGCAGCTGCAGTTTGAACGGTCTTGTTAGACATGACCCCAGTTGCAAACTCCTGCTGAGCCTTCTCAAAACTAGCACCAGTGGTACGATACAGTGCATGCACCTGGAAAAAAGAGAGGAGATGAAGTTAATTAAATTTGAGATTTTAACACAGAAATAAATGATCATTCTCTATGTTTTCCATCGCACTAAACAGATTTATTCCTAACATCTTGCAAGGCTTTGTCTTCACATATCTGCCCAATCTCTAAAATTCTAACATATCATTAGTAGTTCGTTACAACAAGTGATTGTGTTACCTTTTTAAACATAATAAGTGAGCCCACAGACAGTGCTGTGAACAGAGCTGCAATCAGTAACATGATGATGCCCACTGGGATACTAGTGTTTAGACCAGTCAGAGCTGCGATCCAGCCACTGGTGAGACAAAATAAAGAAAAATGTGAGTGAATTTCAGAATGTGCTCAAAGAGGGACATGGTCACACAAAGGACAGAATGCGTACCAAGTTCCCCAGCCAGCGATACCAATAGTTTGTAGAACATGAACTCCGAACTGGCAGATGTAGATGAAGAAGAAGACAAAGAAACGGAACGAACTGTCACTCCTGCAAAGACGAGAACATGATGGTTAGGGCAAATCGATATACAGGCAGTGAGCTTCAACAATGTTATGAAACACAGTTTCTATTAAATAAGTCCTCTTTGCTTCTACCAAGTTGTAAAAGTCTAAACTTATTCTTGGTACAAATATTCTATTAGCTTCAGCAGTCGTATAAGCTAAGAGATATTGCAGAGCTCTGACCTCGATCTGTAAGCTACATACTACATGCATTTTACATAAATGGCTTCGCCTTCTTTCTACTGCTACAAAAGGAAATTTTAATTTACACATTCCCGCTTACCTGAAAGCCCCATAAAGTGGTCTGTACCAGCAGACGAAAGAACATGGGGTGAACAGCAGAAACCAGAGCATGGCCAAGCCAAAATCTACACCACGAGATGCGTCCACAATGAACCAAGCCAGGCAGCCAAACATGTTTACAAAGAGTGTGCCTGCATGGACTGGTAGACAAAAAACAGCTCAAATTAACACATGAATATAACAACACAGTATATTTCTAATTTTAAGCTAAAATAATCCATCCATCATTTAAACGGAATATTTGGTGGATAAGGAAGTACTGCCTGCCTCTTGTTGAGCCAGACATCCACTTACACATCCAAAGGTTGTACATTATCTTGACAGTCTTCTGGAACTCTACAGGAATGTCCACAGCAATATCGTGATAGAAACATGGACCTACAGGGAACTTTTCTGGCAGTGGAGGCCAGTTGTTTTTACGCCCTGTTTGGATAAAGCAAACAGCATTTGGATCATTAGTCATTTAAGATATAGTTTTCAACCTGAGCTAATGTTTTATCGAATTAACGAATCTGAAAAATTATGTAAAAAAAGTCAGTGCTCTCGGTTCTAGTTTTCTTGTTTAATAAACATAGCAAAAACTTTCAAATTAATAAATATGAGTACAGTAATAGAGTTAACTCAGAAATGCTTGTGATTTTTAATTTAATTACAAATTATATATATGAAGCTTTGAAAAATGCAGTAATATTTTTATCTTTTTTTAATCTATAATAATCTGGAACTTCTTTAAATTTGTTAAAACCTTCCAGTCAGAGTCCTTCCTAGCTTAGAGATGCTTTTGATTAGTCTAGGTCACACTATAATATGCTCAAAGATATTTTCCTACCAGTTTTAATTTCTCTTAGTGCAAATGGACTGTTCTCTGCTGGGAACAACTACTTCAGAGAATGTAAAATTACACTATTTGAGTTGTAATGCAAAATGAATTAATACAATTTTCTAATTTCTAAAGTTCTCATTTACTGACAAGACAAAATAATAAATAATAATAATAATAATAATAAAAAAACAGTTAAAAGAGTTTTGGGCCGTTCTCAATGCAGGGTTTTATTTTAATCTAAATACTGTTTAATTTGTATAATTAAGAACCACAAGAAGTATTATTCTTGTACCAAACACTAAAACTTGAATCTAACTCCACCTTTAGCAAAGCTAACATCAAGAACATATATCATGCATTATCTCTGAGACTTTAGTAGATGTAGTCTCAGAGACAATTATTTTTTTATTTGCATTGATTGAAAAGCTATATAGGCTTGCAGACAAAAGATATGTGTCCTCAGCAAGATGATCAATAATGAACATTTAGTTTAGTTATCTCAGCAACTAGAATGTTAGCTGTTAGCTAAATAATCCTGCAGCAAATTTACATATAGGTATTGTTGTTTAAATTGACCAAATATGTGAAATCTGAATTGATCTTATTGATTACTGTCATACATAATAAAATTGCTGAATGTCATTGCTGTTGACGCTGCATGCTGCTAAACTCACAAAAGTAATCTGTGAAAGTATCTAAAGTACAACAGAAAAAGCAGGGATTACTTCTGTCTTTTGGACTACCCTAAGAACGTTTGTTTTTAGTGTATATGCTTATAGATTTAAAAAGGGCTAATATGTTTTTTTTAGCTATTACCATTTAACACATGGGTTTTCTGATCTACACTGTTGTGAGTCTAACTTATTCAGACTGTAAAGTTAAGCAGGTGAATGAGTCGGAGAACCGATGGACTGACTGACCTCCTGCCACTCCATGAGACTGTAACTCTCTCTCCCGACGATCAAGTTCTGCTGCTTTCTTTTCCAACTCCTCTTGCCTTCTCAACAATTCAGCCTGAGCCCGTGCTTGGTCCTGGAACAAACACAGATTAACTTTTAAAATGCACTACAACAACATCTGACAGCTGTTATGATATCCATTGAGATAAGAAGTCGGGGAATACTTTCACACAAAAGCTTGGGCAAAAAGTTTAGTTTGTGGATGGGGGAAAAGGTATTATGATTAGATAACCTATCAGCTACTGTAATTCACCAGCTACTTTATTAGTCAGTATTAAATGAGTTATTAACTGGCGCTGTAAAATAAAATCTGCAGGTAAGAAAGAGGGATTAAATTAATCCACACTATCCAAGAATGAAAGATGAAGGGTTAAAGAAACAACATAAAAAAGACAGTACCTCACAGCGCCGCTGTTGGGCCATCAGAAAACAGAGGAGTATAGTGTATGAAGGAAATAAGGAAAGATGAACCAGAAAGACAGATGAAGTTTATGTAGTGTTATCCTGCTGTGAATCCATATTTCAGGCTGTAAAAACGTGTAGATTTCTACATTTCCTGTATAACTCTTTTGCATGGGGTGTACAGAACAAACACTTATCTGAGATAAATGTTGATATATCTGTGACCAGTCAATTTCTGCTGTTCGCAGACTGATCAGCTGGGTTTTATCATCATAATCTGTTCCCCTTTTTTTAAAGGCAGAATAAGTAGCATTGACACCTAGTGTTTCAAATCAAAACTGCAATCGAAAGAGAAAAACACAGAGCGCGTTCTTGCCCCCCACCCCCCGCAGAGTGAGAGGACGGCACTTTTATATGCAGTCTATAAAGGATGGAGAACATAGCACCAGCAAACATCATGATGACGAACGAAAATGATTCACACACAGTAAGTTGCTATGCTAGTGTTAATTTTACGTGCTAATTTACGTTAGCATAAAATATCGTGTAAACAAATGCAACATTAATCAGCACATGCCATGCAGCGGCTGTTTTCTCTTAGTCTTACTTAATAAATTAATTTGAGAGTAATTTCACAAGTTTATAAGGACAAACACACTATTCACTTGGCCAAAACATTTTTACTGCAGGCTCTTTTGCGAGATAAAATCCCAAATGCTGCAATGTTGTTGAACAACCTTGGGGAGTCGCATATGATTGGTTAAGAAACCAGGAAGTAGGAAAGAGCTATGCAGTGCACCCAAGTTATTCTGTCACGTAACTCTTATTTTGAAAGGAGAAAAGCTTGATAAAGACATTGTTGATGTAGAGAAACAGATTGTTTATAGGGAAGCTTCCTTTTATCCCTTGCAACAAATGAGAACCTTTAAAATTGTTTTTTACTGAAAAATTTCAAATTATTCAGCCTTAAATTATTAATATTATTTTTCATTAGTCCACTACATAAAACTTCCAGGCATTTTTTTGTTCTTGCAAACGTAAGTCTGGCCTTCTGTTTCTCAGTCCTATGAGGAGTTTGCCAATGTTCCTATCATAATCAACACACACACATAAAAATTAATGTAGTTATAAGTAATTTTTTTTTCTTTTTCATTTTCAAACCAGGCTTTTTTATGTTAAACTTATTCACAAGATGTAGACTTGGTCTTTTTTTGTTTAAGTAAACCCTTAGTCTTTTTAATTATTATATTAATAAATTAACCTGACATGATCTGACCTAAACCCAATTATGGATTTTGGCAAAAAAAAAAGCAAATATCTTTTTCACAGAATTGTACTGGTGCTGAGATAAACAAATGAAAAGAAAAGTAGTTGTGATTAATGACATATGTTAGTATTTCTGAATGTTTTACCTGAGTCTGTTGCTGTGAGTAAGCTGGTGGCTCTTCTGTGGGCTTCATGATGGCAGGTTGTGTGTTCTGGGGAGGGGCAGGATTTGAGTTGGGGGCATTTCCAGGTGCTGCCTGTAGATCAGCATAGACTGTCTGTGTTAGTACTTGTGCAACTGAAAGACAGACACTGAGCAAAAACTGTAATTAGGCCACAGTTGTATAAATCCTCTGAGTGAAAAGTGCAGAAGGAGGACGAGGGTAGCGGATATAATGAGGTCTGTGACTCAAAAGCTTATAAACACCCATGCACAAATTTATCAATAGAGGTGCTAGTTAAGCTGACCGTTCTGGCGTCTGTGAAAGGGTTATACTCCTCCAGACCACCAGGAGGGGCAGACCGTGTCACCTGGGTCACCGAAGGATCCTACAAGGGCAGAGAAGTCCATACAGGAATTTAGGGAATTAAAACTACAAACACAAAATCAAAACCTAATATTTTGATGTTTTAAGTAACCTTTAGTTTGCACAAAAACTAAAAGTAAACCACACATGGGTAATAAGTCAATTAATTTCCAAGTTCTATCAATGTGTTAAAATAATGTGGGACTGAGACCAAAATGTACATTTGTGTAAAACCATTTTTTTCTAGGATGTGATATTTTTGATCTTGTGGCAAAAAATAAATAAATAAAGTAAAAATAATACTTCTTCTGAGCTGCACCAATAAAGAGTGACTTAAACTAAGATCCCTCTACTAACAGTTTACTAAATCTGAGCAGACTTGCTTTCCCAATTTATGCAACAATGAAAGATATTTTTTTTGTCTTGACCTCAGATGGATGAGAGAACCTTAAGAAAGAGAGAGAGAGAGAGAGAGAGAGAGAGAATTTTAGGTTTAAAAGGTTTAATGTAACCTTTACAATGATGATGAAATGAATGTGACCCAGACAAGTGTTAAACTGTTATCAAGTGAAATAGTTCTTTCTTATTGCTGCAACCCAGACTATGAGTGGGATCAGGTGCAGAGGGAACTTTAAAAGGCAACTGATAACATGCTTGAACTACAGGATGGTCTGTAGCAGCCTATGGTGTCCCAGGATTAAAGAGCAGGTATTTATACCAAACAAACTTGCACTCACTGAAAAGCCCACACTCATTAAAATGTGAGAGACTCAATAGCTGGCTTATCTGCTGAGCAGATAACCAGGTGACTTATACCAAAAGATAGAAAGCTTATACAGTTAGGATTTTACAGATGTAGCGAACTGAAAAGCTTGATGCCTTTATTTGAATTACAATGAAGAATATAATGCAAATTAATTTCAACAACTTGCACTGGTCCTCTGTCTCCACATTGTACTATACATGGGGATTGATCTCAGCAATGTTAGTATCTCATTAATACACATTATGAAATCAAATATTTTTAGAATAGCTCAATGCATGCTACTCTGCTGTGACAATCCGATCAGACGTTTGAATTATCTCGGCCTGGGTCCCATTAAAATTTGAAAATTGGCGTGAATTCTAACTAATACAAAAAAAAGCCTGTGAGCTTTTTACCGAACAAGCAGTGGTTAGCAAATGTTTACAGACGGTGGTCAAAGATAATGCTACATAGCAAGCTCAAGTTAACAAAGGCAATTGTTACAGAAATAATAAGTAAAACAACTGCAAAACAAGTCATTAGCAACTGTTTACGACATTATTCTTTATAACTCCCCTCCTCTCTTAATCTTTTAACTATGAATGACAACACAAAGAATTAACTTGATGAATAGCTCAATGTGCTGCCAGATGAACACATTCTGCTAGCTGTCAAGCTATAAGCTAAAGCACGGATGCTAAGGTATGAGTGGCCTCAATGGGCTTCCAAGCGTATGTTAGCTAGCGAGTTAGCTAAGTTAGCTACCTGAAAGGGATTGCTGAAATCCGGGTCTGCGAACGGATTGCTGTCAAAGTCAGACATTATATCGCCTTCCTAACAACAGCTTCTTGTGTATAAAAACTCCCCAAGTATCCACGGAAGGTTTAGTCCCTTTATTTGACTGCCTCCGTTTCTTCTCCGCTTCCTGTTGATGGAGACCTCTTGTTTAGCAAGTTAGCCGGTAGCACAAAAATGGCAGATGAGAAGATGCGAGATAAAAACCACCCCTACGTCACTGTTTCAGCACCACGGATAGCATGACGTGTAGACAGGTACATATGTAAACACAGGTGCAATTGTTGACATGACATGCTTCTGTCCATTGTGCCTTTTATACAATTTAAGTTTGTCTTTCACAGACTTGAATTCTGGATAAATAAAAATTATAGAGCTTTTGATACAAAAATTTGATGTGGGTGTGTGAAACCCACCCTAAAATGCTACTTTGCTTGCAAGCTGCATGCATCATACTTTCAGTTGGTGGGACAATTGCAAACAGATGGCTACCCCAGTGATAGAAGAAAATAAATAAATAAATGAATAAAACTTTACTAGTACTTTTTTTTTAATTTGTACATATAT
Organism: Rhadinocentrus ornatus; assembly: GCA_037177495.1. NCBI lineage: Eukaryota > Metazoa > Chordata > Actinopteri > Atheriniformes > Melanotaeniidae > Rhadinocentrus > Rhadinocentrus ornatus. The sequence goes on from JBAMHW010000012.1 coordinate 5,677,375, forward strand.
TTTTTTCCAGTGATAATATTTATTTATATCTTTTAAAGAGAATCTATTCATCATGTACATGACACGTTATCTCTACAAGGAATATACAGTAGTGTATGTCAGGATCTGTTTCAGTTTGTAATTAGTTATTAGCAGCATTGGCACCCAGTCCATGTGTGAAAATGATGTCTCACGCTCCCCACTCTTTCACAATATGAGCTCATAGAATTCTGGCATTGTCATGTTGGAATATGATATGATATGCCACCAGAGAAGAAGAAAAAAAAATCCATTGATGGAATAACCTGGTCATACAGTATATTCAGTATATTCTGACCTCATTCTTTGGGCACATAATGTTGCTGAACCTAGACATGAGCAACTGCAGCAACCCCAGATCATAACACTGCCCCCACAGGCTTGTGTATGCACTAGGCATGATGGCTGTATCACTTCATCTGCCTCTTTTCCTACTCTGATGCACCCATCACTCTGGAACAGAGTAAATCTGGACTCTTTATATCACACGACCTTCTTCAATTGCTCCAAAGTCCAATCTTTATGATTCCTAGCAAACTGCAGTTAGTTTCTGCAATCTCTTTAGATGTTTTCTCTGCTTGATGCATGCCAATTATTTGATTATTCTTTAACCGACAGAACACAGAATGTGTCTTTCGACATGGTTATTAAAGAAATGAGAAGCTACTCATTGCATCAGTTGGGGTTAAATAACTTGCTGCCAGCTGAAAGATAATCGCCCATGCTGTAATTATCCAATAGGAAGCTTGTACCTACAGTGAGGAAAATAATTATTTGAACACTCTGCTATTTTGCAAGTTCTCCCACTTAGCAACATGGAGGGGTCTGAAATTTTCATCGTAGGTGCATGTCCACTGTGAGAGACATAATCTAAAAAACAAATCCTGAAATCACAATGTATGATTTTGTAACAATTTATTTGTATGATACAGCTG
>JBAMHW010000012.1:5687673-5698541 GCA_037177495.1 Rhadinocentrus ornatus
GGTTTCCCTGCTTAGGCAGCTGCCCCCGCGACCCGACTCCGGATAAGCGGCAGATAATGGATGGATGGATGGATGTCGTTGTTTAATGTGTTCTCCTGTTATGCTTTAAAATGTTTTTGTTTTCTCTTTTTTTCCGAACAAGTGCTGCGTTTTTAGTATCTTTCCAAAATTTCTGTGTTTTCTGATACTTTTTTCATATGCGTATGTGTATGAGTGTGCTCCTGTGAAGTTTTGAACACCAGGGCCACCGTAAATTAGGCTCCATTAAAATGTCACCTCCTTTCAACTGTCAGATTACAGATGGAGAGATAGATTGACTGCAATATGGGCAAATGTCTAAAACTAATGTCAGTATTAATGATCTGTTTCAATTACCTTACCCATATATTTCATTAATTGTCAATTAAGCTTTAAATGCAGCATTTGACTCTGTTAATATATATTTAACCAAAAATCAAGAGCAGAGAAAAACAATCCAGCTCTTTAAACGGCAGTTTAAAACTGACTGCTTGTTTCTCTGAAGCGCAACCTGTGTGTTACCTGCTCAGCAGCCTTGTCTTCAACAGCCTGCTATATGATTTCAGGCTAAAACACATAAAAACCTTTAGCAGCAGTTAAAGCAGTAACTGAAGATTATAATGCAGCCATTAATGTAATTCTGTGAATATATGTTCAAATGACATGAAGATACAGTTTACATGTGTATATAAATGGACACCAGGCACAATTCATTCTCACAGCTTTAATTGTTAGATGTTGTTTTAAAATATGTCTTTTAGGACCATAGTTTGTGCCTTAGGATTGGACTTTTGCTTTAAGAGGAGTCCCAGCATCATTACTTTCCCACTAGGCGGGGCTCTGGTGCTGAGATTACACCCCAGATAATGGGGTTGATTTAAACTTATATTCAAGACACCAGCTAATATTCTTGCACCTTGTTAATCCTTAACCAATGAATTAACCCTCATTACCTCTGTTGGAATATAAATGAGCGCTCTTTCTCCTTCCTTTCTTACTCAGAATCTTCTCCCCTCTATCTCCTTCTTATCTAGCTTTCTGTGATAGGGGACGTCAGGGGTCAGTGATTCTGTCCTGTGCCGCCCCCCATAGTTCCTCCTACATTCCGATTATTTTGACCTCAGATCAGCTCTGTCAGTTGACCGGTAAAACACTTTAGAACCCAACTCATCTAAAAGCCAGCTGCTCCTTTTAGAGTAAAGATTGCCTCATATCTCTCTGCTTGTTTGTCTGTCTGTTTCTGTTCAGTGTGAATAGTGCAACTAAAGGAAGACCATGAGCAAATGCTCTTAGGAATGCTTCAATTACAAATGACAATTTAGACACATGCTGTGCCCTGGTCAGAGATGAGCTTTATGCTCAGGTATCCTTTAAACCTTGCCTTTAGTCTGTAAATTACTAGCCTCAGCCCCACTTTGCAGCCAAGAGTCAAGTGCTGTCAGCAAAGATTTGACTAGAGGAGTGCCTATATGTGTGAGAAATCTGTTCACTCACCATGGTGGCGTAGTTATATAGCTCACAAATCAATCAAAAACAAATCAAAGATTTTAATTCCTGCTCTAAAATGGTTTAGTTTTTTTGCTTTGTATCAAAATACAATATGTTGGTAGACATAAAAACCTACCAGATCAAAGATATTTTTTTCCTCTGTGTAACCAGGGTGTTGTCTAATGACATGATGTGTTTAACTGACATCAGGGGTTCAGGTGTTGTTCACTTCAACTTTCAAATAAGAAGCTAAGCATTAAAATAGCAAGTGTAGATCATTTCTTTATCACATTTCCAAGTTATGAATAATATTTACTACATTGCAAGTGTTATACAACATACTTGTACTGGTGAGAGGCCTGTGCTTGTGCATTCAGATGAACATTCGTCTTATTGTGTGTGACCTCCATCTCTCTGGCTGTTTGCTGTCTCGGATAACATTTTGACATTCCAGTCTCCTCTCTCAGACACTGCGATTCCTCGGACCGAGGGTGGATGGGGGGCCCAATGATAAGGCTTCACTCACAATTAGCAAGCAGGAGCAGGGAGGCGAGAGGGGGAAATTGAACTGTCAGGAGAGAGAAGAGAAGAGAGAAGGACTGGAAGAGAGAGAAAAGGGTGGGATAGGGGGGAGAAGTGTGGGGTGGGGGGGTGACCCCATCCTACAAAATAGAGCCCGTCATAATTTGTTCATTTGGTGCCCATCAGGCTCTATCCTCCCTCTCTAACACTGCTCTACTGACCTTCCTCTTTCTGTGTCACCCTCTCCTGTTCCTCTTCTCTTTTCAGTCTCGTCTTCCTTAATGCCCGCATCCTTAGCTCATCACTGCATTCCCTACTTATTGATGTAACTGTATTCTCACTTTTGCTAAACTCTCACTCCAGCTATTAGGGCATTATTCTTATCAAACGCATCAGTTAGGGATTTAAGAAAAAAAAATGTGCAGAGCTTAAAGATGTAGGAGTAAATAGAAAAGCAAAAAAGCAAGGTTACCTACGCTGCCTGAGAATGTGCTGGTTGGTAATGCTAATGTTAAATAGGCAAAAAGGCTTTTAGCAGCTCTGTATTTAAATGTCAAATGCTGATGGGCCCTAATTAGATAATACTACTCAGAGCAATTAGCCTACTAGATGCAGAAGGCTTGACAAAAACACTCATAGACTAACACTCATGCAGTTGATTCATAGAAAGACAAACACTATTGTACATCAATGGGGAAAGCAAGTTAAAGATATGAAGACTTCTCTTTAAGGGCTGCTTTGAGGGCAAAGAGTGCAGGGAAGTTGCATCAGCTTAGTCTGTCATGATTCTTATGAGGACTAAAAAGAAATCTTTATTTTTTTAAGATTTTAGTTTTAGTTTTTTCTTTTTTTTGTTTAATGATGAAAACTTGTAATAGTACTTGTTTCTGGGTCAAAACCAGGTACAAAATGAAAATGTTAAACAAGCTTGTTCTGGTTTCTTTACTTTTTCAGATGGCATCAGTGATCCATTTTGCTATGTAAAATAAATCACGTATTGGCTGATTTCTAAGTACTTGAAGATAAACTGCTTTAACTTACACCAAAGACAAGGACCAATAATGATTTAAAATGCAACTTTTTGTAGTTTTTTTTTTTAAAAAATCATGTTTTCTAACATTTATAAATCTTGAAACTTAATTTTATTCTCTACTTGTAAGTAGGTTTAATGAACCAAATATTTTTTTCAACTTTTAAGTATTGCATTAAATAGTTCTTCAGCTTCATGTTAAAAACACACTCAGGATTAGTTTTCATCAATGGATGCAAATCAACTCTAAGTAGTAATAAAATCTTTGAGAAATCTAGTGTCTGATCAAAGTCAAATTTGTCAGGTGTACTTTGGAACATATGTCTGTTCAAGCCTTGGGGGAAAAAAACTGAGCTCTATGAAGAGTATTATGGGAATTATTAAAAATGATATGGTAAGTGTGTTGCTTCAGATTCTTCAACAATGATGATCATCTCTTGTATTTGCTTATCTCTTTCTATCTACGGCTATTCCTATCTAAACTCTCATTTATTTTGGTATAATTTCAGGATAAACTCACAAGGCAAATTATGTTAGTGTCTAATTTACCAATAGGATTATTCGAATCTGAATATACACCATTCTCTTTTTTGTTTTTTAAGGAAAGTAGAAAAAGGAAAGAGGAGACAAAGATACAGTAGATAGAAGGCAACGACTCCTCAATCCATCCTAACACCAGACAACCAACTGCTACACCTGTACAGAAACACAACAGAGAACTTCCTACAGCTTTATCAGGTGAACTAAGCTGAAAATCATCATTTCCTAAAAAAAAAGTAAACAAGACAGCAACAACATGTATCACAACAACAACCAAAGTACCAGAAAATCATACAAATTAAAACCTAAACAAAGGTAACTCTTAGTGTTTAAACCCACTGGACAACCCAGTGACTGTGTCAGCATGCAGAGGATGAGGAATGAGGAGTGATCAGAGATGAGTGTGATCGTGTAACTGGGACCACACCTCTCTGGAGGCTAGAGGCTCAGAGACCCGGTGATCAGCAGCAATCCCGGAGCATGAACCCAAGCCACCCCACCACGAAGAAGACCCCAGCACTAACCAGAGGGTGGCAGAGGAAGGCCCCAGCAAAGGCCTCTCACGTCACGGGGACACAGGCCCCAGTGGGCCAAGATCGGGCAGCCGCTGACCCCGCCAGGCACTGGCCATCCATCCGGCCAAAGTGAAAGGGCCCAAGGTCCGAAGAGCCCAGAGGCGACACCCCCCCCTCCCCAAAAGGCCCGCACAAGCCCAGGCTCCCCCAGACAACCAACCGGCGTGGGCCAGCCCTCACGCCAATCTTCCAGTCACCATCCCATCCTCCTACACCCTCCCCCCTCCTCCTCCCCGCCAACAACCCTGCTCATGACTGTTTGTGAAGTGTGTGTTGTTTCCAATAAAAATTGAGTAGCAGTAACCACACTTGCTGGGATTGAGGCCACTTGGATCCACGTCAGTCACAGCTGCTCCTGGCCGACCGTTGGTAGCCAATTGGCTTTGATACTATCACTCATCCCTGGAAAACAAGTGCATGGCTGGACTTGGGCGTACAGCCTATGTTTTTATTGCATTTATGATCTGAGTTTGGGTTTTCTTGTGTTCTAACTTGTTTGACGATTTTGTTTTTGTATTAAAAAATCGGCCCACAGGTTGTATTAAGTTGGAGGTATCCAAGCCTTGTACATTTGTTTGGGACTAATGAATGGGGGACTTTTAATAGCAAATTTTATTTATTTAATTTATTTTGTTTTAACAAATTAATAAAATCTATTTTTATATGGAACTAGCCTTTTGTCCAGGTGCATTGTTTGGCCTTGTGAGCTTGAGCCTTAATTTCCTTTTCCTTAAATTTCTTAATTTTAAACTCCCCCAGTTGTGGTTGAAATTGTAATAAAACAACCTCTTACACTGACCACATCAGCAAAGTCCAGTAGATTAGCTGGTTCACAAGTGTGTGCTACACATTTAAAAACCCATTATAGGTGAAAATTGCAGGATTTTGAGCTGCCTGTTTAACGGTGTTATTGATGATTTTGAGTTCCTGAATTTCTTAAATAAATTTAGTCGTCCATTTTCTCTTTGCCCTCCAGTAATTCCCTTTTTGAGGTCTTTGATTTCCTCATTTCTCCATGGTGGTAAAGGTTGTTTTAAATGGTGCTGCTGCATCAGTGGCTGACTTTGGGGGTACTGTCAAAACGGTTATAAATTATAAAATATTAGAATCAGCATTTTATTTTTGGTAAAACTTATATTAAAATACACAGTAGTGAAGTGACTCAGCCAGGTCAATAACAGAGTAGACAGGCCATACAGATCTGAAATATGTAGTTATGGAGCCAGAGATACTTACTTAAGTACAGTGAGACACTCAAAGCCACTGATATGCAAGAGCAGCATGTATTTATAGTGTAACAGAGGAGTAGGTGGAAGATGCTCAGGGCATCATGGGAGATCCCCCATCAGCCGATAGACAACGAAGAGATGGTTCAGGGTCATGTGAGCCAGAGCTAAATTAGATTTTAATTTAGTTCCTTGACTTCCCTTGTAGAACTTCTTCATTAGTTAACATTTTCTGTTAGGGATCTCTAAAATGGAAATCAGGCTTTGATTAAATGGATTTAGTGACTTTTGTTTTACAAGTGTACTTTTGTTGATTAATGGGTTTGGCTGGTGGTTGAACTGAGCGGTAACTGCTGATAAGCTGGTAAAGGTTTTCATCTTTTAAAATAATTTCCTGACTTTTACTCTACACAGAACAATATGTGTAAATTGCTTTATGTCAGCAAACGTGAGTGTGTGTGACTGTGTGTGTGAGACAGAAAGGATACAGGTGTTGTTAGCAAGCTCTGAAGGTGACTGCTGGTCTCATCCATCAAACAGGCTTTCCTCAGGCTGATCCCTAATGGATCCCCTCAATCAGAGCTGCTCACTGTCAGCCGCAGTGCAACAAAATGAGAAATCAGGCAACTGGTCACACAGCCAAGGTTGGGAGTCATATAAAGGGGACAAAGTGATAAAGACCAGTTCGTGTCCAGCCTGTTGATTAGTATTGAATGATCTCAGCCTTCCAGCCAGCCATGATGGAAGCAGGACATCAATTTGGACTTCTTCAACAACTATAGGTCAGTGGTAGATTCAATACATCCACATCTGTAAACTTGGCCTCATTGTGAGGGGATATGTTGGGTACACATCAGTGGTGACTATGTATCAGGCCCCTCCCTTGTTTCCACTTAGTCTTTCAAATTAACTAATTCATAATGATTTGATAACATGCTGAACACAATTTGACATCATGCTACTGATTGAGTTTTCTGGAGGTTTTTATTTCATTTGGTGCAATTTGCAGTGGAAATGGTTAATATTAAATCATTTCTGAACTTGAAAAACAAGGCTCAGGCTAATGTAGTCATCAAGGTTCAACACTCCTCACTTTATCATAGGACATCAACAACTATGAAGAGAGGACAGATTCAAGCAGAACATCCTCTTTATTCTTCTTTGTCTAGGGCTCCTTACCGTGTTAAATGCTAGCTGTTTCTTGCCTTCATGGTGATTTGATTTGTGAAGCTAATTTACTGAAAGCCTGCTTTGGCTGTTTGTCTCCAGCCTCTCGTTCTCTTAGCTTTAAAAGCTCAAAGCTTTATTGTTGAAAAAGTCTGTATTTGATTTTAGAGACTAACAGAATTGTGCACCACATTTTCCTGCAGGAACCAAAATTAAAGGAGTTTGAGTGCTGTCATTTCCTGAAATAGCTTCATTAAGCAGCGTGGCTGTGTTTGGCTACTAAATAGACAGGAAAGACAGAAGGTGAACCATGGAGATATGCAGTAACAGTAAAGTAATCATGCTAAAAGCTCTCTGTGTAGCTACAAGTGTTGTTCCACTGTCAAACCCACTCAGTGCCTGTCTCCGTTTTCTTACAATTTTTATAGATCAAATTGTGGTTTAACATATTGTAAATACACACATCCAGAAGCCCAAAGCTTGACTGACAGTCACACAAAACTGCAAATATTCCATACCTCTTTTTGTCATTTGCTGTTATAATCATTGAGTAAATTGGATGTTTTATATTGGTAATCATAATTTTGATTAAACTTGAAAGTGAACTTAATCACTCCTGCTTGCAGGAACAAGGAAGCTATGAGTCTGTTTTTGGAAGGAGGACAATTTCCTTTTACATGGAGTGTATCCTTCTAGTCATGCATCCATCTTCTACTGCTTATTCAAGGTTAAGTTGCAGTTGCCACAGCTTAAACAGGCCATTCTAGACTTCCCTCCCTCCGGCCTCTTCTTCCAGCTCATCCAGGAGAATCCCTAGGGTTTCCTGGCAAGCCTTAGACTTAGTCCCGTGTCCTGGGATGTGCCTAGAATACCCACCAGGAAAGTCTCCAAGATGTACTGTATTCTAACCAGATGCATAGGCCATCTCATCTGGCTCCTCTCAATGTGGAGGAGCAGAGGCTTAACTCTGACCCCCTCTCGGATGACCAAGATTCTCACCTTTTAGAGGAAGCCCAGACACCCTATAGATGAAACTCCTTTTGGCCACTTGTTCATTTGGTCAGTACCCACAGCCCGCGACCATAGGTGAGGTTAGAAGAACTTAAACCGAGAACATTTGCCTTTTGGTTCAGCTCTTTTCTCGCCATAACAGAACAATGCAGAGCCTATATCTCTGCAGACTCCATATTGATCCATCTGTGAATCTCGTGCTCCACTTGGAGAAGATCTCACCTGGTTAGAGCACTCCATCCTTTTCCGACTGAAGAACATGGTCTCAGATTTGGAGGTGCTGATGCTTCACACTCTGCTGCTGTCCACATGGGACCTACATGTTATGAAGAGAATTGGTGACAAAGGGGAGCCCTGATGGAGTCCCTACTTTAATTATAAAGTGAACACTTAAAGCAGGGATGTCCAAAGTTGGTCCTCTAGGGCTGCTGTCCTGCAGGTTTTTAATGTATCCCTTCTCCAACACACCTGACTCAAATTAAATAGATTCAACAGCCTATGAAGTTCTGCAAAATAACTCATTAATTTGACTCAGGTGTGTTGGAGCAGAGAAACATTGAAAACCTGAAGGATTTCGGCCCTCAAGGACCAGAGCTAGACATCACTGACTTAAAGTATAAACAGCATGAATACTTAAATTAAAAGAAAGGTTTTGTTGTTACAAAAAAAAGAAGTACTTAAACAATTAAGGCCTTTTTCATACTAGTCGTGCCAAAAATATTATTCAAATGCATGAATAATCCAAATTTTTATTCTGGATTCTTTTGGTGGCCTAAAACATATCCAGTATAAACAACTAATATTAAAATAAATTAGCTTGTTCTTTTCAAATACATCATATCATTTGAATTTCTGATCACATAATCTCTAGAAATTGTTAATTCACTTTGCTTCTGTGGGAAAGCAGTCATTGCTCAGACAAATTCAAACACAAACATGCAGAAATATAAAAACACAAGTCCATTCGTGTATTTCAACAAGTAACCACTGCTGTCAGTTTCATTTACGAAACCTCATGAGGTAAAGGAATGATTACATAAAATATTTTTGTTCTATGAGTTAAAAAAAGTAAGGCAAACTCATCCTATTCCTTCTCACAGCAAGTATGCCTGTTGACAAATACACTGAGAATAACGTTGGTAAAAGAATGGATTTGGAGGCATGCACACACTCATATATACAGCTGTCTGGTGGAGGGATTACAGTACTCATCTCACTGTGAGAACCTGCCAAAAATTAATCAGAAAGGTTTAACACTGCCTTCTTTTCATGACCTTGTGCATTTTTAACAAACAGACATGGAGACTGGAGTTTGTCAAGTCAAATAAGTTTTATAAATATCATATAAAGTTCAGGTAGCATTGATTTTCGAGCTTAATCTATTTTTAAAGTCTGAGCAATGCAAAAATGTTTTAATTTCTGCAATATTTCCTATTTGTTTCATTCACAAAAACTGTTTTTTGCATTTATTTGTAGTTTTCCCTCTTACTTGCTGCTTCTTTGTTAGCTCATGTTCCCTTCTCTCTCTTAAGCCAAGAAAGCTCCTTGGCTGCAGTCCATGATTATCATACAGATAGGATCATATCCCATTGATTTTATGCAGATGATCACCTTTATGTGTATGCAGGGCTGATGGTAGTAGTAATTTACAGAAGAAAATCAATTACTCTCCTCGTCTGCAGGAGTAATTGTTTATTATTTTCCTATTAACCAAACTGTGTTGATCAATGTTATGGAAAGATTGCCCATGAATACTATCAATATAAATAGATTTGCCTTCAACATTAGTACTAGTTTTCCTTTAATGATCTGGACAATGTCAAAGCAATGCCACAAGCAGAGATTTAAACACTATCTTCACGAGATGGATTTATGTGTGTGTTCAAAATATAGTCATTGTTTTGTGGAAAAGGAAATTTTTTTTTTGTTTTTAAATGTGAATAACCCATACAGACTTTGAATTTGCCTGCAACTACACAGAGAGCATCTATTTAGTCAGTGGAGGTTTGACAATAAAACAATTCCTTTCAAAGTTCCAAGCACAGGATCACTCTTTGACACTGTTATTTTTTCACAAATATGCTGCTGATTTGAACAGTCAGTGGTTCCCCTGGCTCCATCCACAGCAGCACTGCCTGTATCAGTGTGGATTGATCTAGACACAAGCTAATCACTATTACTCACTAAAGTAATTGGCCCGGCCCAGATCAAAGAGTAGCGACCAATCGACTAGTCCAGAGATCAATTCTCTGATCAGAGGAGGTGGTAGCAGTCAGAAGGGATGCAGAGCCTGGAGGAGGGATGCTTTGTAATGCAACAGATCAATCTGGCTGAACAGCACAGTTGTTGAAGGGTGTGTTTTAGTCAACTTATCACATTCACTGTGTCCCCTGTTTTAAGGTAACCGTACAGCTACTTTTGTAAGTGCTGTGATCCTCTGGATTTAAAAGATACATGAATAAACTTCCTTCCCTCTTACTGTCACAGAAGGCAAACACTTACCTGATGGCACCAAGACTCCTTCAGCAAATTTATTAATCAACCTCAAATCTGCCCAAGTGTTAAATCTGGCAATTCAGTTAATATTGAGAGCCACTGATATAGAACCTACATCACCTTGGAGACTTGTCCCAATTCTTGCCGTATCTGTTATAAAAATGCGTCTGGTGCCATTTTTCTAAGATTTTAACTTATTTGTGAAGAGACTGCAGTTTACCACTATGACTAAAATAAATGGAGCATTTGTTGTGATATCTGTTGCAAAAAAATTGAAAAACCTTCAGATGAATGACATGTTCATCACATTACCGTCGTTATCTCATTATGAGAATGTTAAAGGCTAAATAATTGGGAATTTGTAAAAAATCCTTTAAAATGTTCTTATTTTTTGCGAGGAATAAAAGGAAGCTTCCCTATAAACAATCTGTCCTCTACATCAACAATGTTTTTGTCAAGCTTTTCTCCTTTCAAAATAAGAGCTACACAGAATAACTTTGGTGAACTGTGTAGCTCTTTACTACTTCCTGGTTCCTTTACCAATCATATTTGACTCCCCAAGTTGCCAAACAACAGTGCAGCGTTTGGTGTTTTATGTCGGCAAAAGAGCAACCGTAATGATGTTTTAGCCAAGTGAATAATGTGTTTGTCAGTGCTTAATTTGTAAAGCAGGAGGTCCCGGAACGCAGAGAGAGGGTGGTTTCGGTGACTCAAAAGTGGGGCTCGAAGTAACGGAACACACACACACAAACACGGCCAAGGTACTAACCCCTTTAAGTAAATCCAAACATCACT
>JBAMHW010000012.1:5698641-5740531 GCA_037177495.1 Rhadinocentrus ornatus
GTTTTTCCGTCTGAGTGAAAGCTAACTGCAATCTCATAATCACTGGTGCCAGTGTAACCTGATCCTCTCCCTCCCTCTGTTTCTTTAGCCTAAAACTCACCTTAGAATACCTCTAAAATATGCAAACACAAGATTTTTTTGTGTAACCTCAACGAGGAATTTACAGTAACAAAACAGAAAACTATTCTAAACACGAAACAAACATTTATATATATTTTTTATTTAAGCGATTTTTTTATAGTGACACAGCGGGTATCGGATCCAGTAAAATAGGTCAAACGTTGGAGGTGCCGGAACGCGTTCCAGCTGGATCCAGCTCAAATTAAGCCCTGGTGCTTGTCCTTATAAACTTTATAAAATTACTATCAAATTAATTTATTAAGTGAGACTAAGGGAAAACAGCTGCTTCGTGGCATTTGTTGATTAATGTAGCTTTTGTTTACACGAAATTTTATGCTAACGTAAATTTGCATCGTGAAATTAGTACTAGCATTGCAAAGCATGGCAACTTACTGTGTGTGTAATCATGATGTTTGCTGGTGCTATGTTCTCCGTCCTTTATAGACTGTAAATAAAAGAGCCATCCTCTCACAACCTGCGCGAAACGGGCAAGAACGCTCTCTGTGGTTTTCTCTTTCAACTGCAGTTCTGATTTGAAACACTAGGTGTCGTTACTTATTTTGCCTTTAACTTTGTCTAGTTTGATAATGTTTCTTATTCAAAAGATTTTGAGTTTAGCCTCACAGTCGTTAGACTGCTACTGACTGAAAGTGAAAAAATTTTGTAGGTAAAAATGCATCCATAGGCACTTAATTCTTAGGAATAATGTATCTATTAAAATTAAATGTAAGAATTAGAATAAATGATTCGAATGAACATAATCAACCTTATTCAAGTCACAAATTAAATTAATTCACCGGCTAAAATTACTTAAATTAGACAAAGAAAAGAATTGATTGAGGGAAAATACAGCTTTGTAAACACTGATCCTATATCCTTTAAAAGATTATTATTTTTTCCAAGCACACTGTAAAATTTGTAACAAAAACCCTTTGAATGCTACCTTCTTGTTAAAGATTTATTTGAGCTTTATTCACTTCAATAAATATAAACAGAAGGTGACCTTCTCTACCTACCTACATTCAGATTATCAGCCACATTGTTTAATTCTGATTTAATTAGATTTTAGTACAGGTCTGATGTCACAGTTCCCATTCATATATACAATTGTCTTGCATCTGACTTTCATTTGAAACTCACTGCCCACTGAAACGATGCACTTGTGGACTAAATTGTGAATACTAAATATATCTTAAATATATGAATTTTGTACACTATAAGCTGGGCCTCTTCATTTATATTTGAAATTTGAAATAAACTAACAAATCGCTTGGAAGGACCAAAATTTCTAGAACAAATAAACAGGAAGCTCAACATGTATTGTAAGGCATGAAAACTGGGAAGTGGGACGTGTCAAACACACCTGTGAGATGACAGTACTGTAACTGAAGTGCTGTAAAACCACAAAGCACCAGGGTCTTTGAGCATGTGGTCTCACTCGCTGCACTCTCCTGCTCTACTTCATGGAAAGACCTGGTAGTCTTAAATATTTCATGCACTCAATGTGTTTGCAACTCTTTGCCCTCCCCTCCACCTACCCCTTGTTTATTCTTCACCCCACTGGCGCCCATTTCTCTTTCATCCTCGCTGGTCTTGCTTTTAGGAAGTTCCTGCTTGACCAGACAGAACGCTGAGCACAGTTCCAGAGCATTGGCCTTCTCAACATTCTCATCTCAGCATCTCCCCTGACGCTGCTCCTGTCTCCCTCATCTCCCATCCTCTCTCCTCCCCTTTACCTTTTCCTCTTTCTCCCCCCTCTTGTCTTCTTTTTCCCTTCTTTTTTCTCTTTCTTTCTCACTGTGGTTGTTGATTGGGTGTCTGAGTGCTTGTGGCAGCTGTGTGTTGTGTGTAATAGAGCAGAGAGGCTAGTCTGAATACAGCGATGGGAGAATTTGTTTATGTGAGAGATGCATAGATGGAGACAGGTCTCCAGACGCTGTGGGCTCTCTCTTGCTGTCATCCTGCATTCAGACCCTGACAGGAGATCTGAGATGGCCAAATATGCCAGACGCTCTGCCCAAATCCCCAAGCTGCGACCTGAAATCCAGCCGATGTGTGTTAGTGTTTATTCAGATTTGACAGAATGATTTTGTGTGTGAATGTGTGCTTGCAGGATGGCATGCTTGATCAGTTTCCCCTGCCACAGGCTTGGTCCAGAGTCCATTACCACTGAGCGACAGAGGGAAGAAAGTCTACCAGCTTTTTTCTTTTTATCCCATCCCAGCGATCTCTTTCTCTTTCTCTGATATGTTAAGTCTGTTCAGTGGGGCAAAGATTCAGCATCCATGTGTGTCCAGCTCAAACGGCTCTTTTACTATTTTCATTCCTCCCTCTTTGCACTTGTAGTTGCATTTGTTTTTGAATGTTTGAAGCAGTTTGTCCCAGTTAGTCTTGTCACTTCAACCTCGCATCTTATGGGACTCTCAGCTTTGTCTTTGTGTCACCATGTTATATTGCAGTGTGTTATTTAAATCAAGTGCTTCAATTGAATAACCTCTCCTTCTTGGTTTACACTGGAGTTCCTTGGCTGATCAACAGACTAGCCTATATTTGTACACTGTCTTACACTGCTGGTTTATTCCTAAATGAAGATAAACCAATAAATTGAAATAATATGCTTAGGAGGAAGATTTTAAACCAGAATTAATGAAGATTGAATTGGAAGTAGCTGTAAAGTTGTTCCCATTAGAATCCATGCCCCCATCGATGCAGCTTGACTAAAACGCAAAGCATGCATTCTGAGTGCAAACCCATCCGGCATGTTGTGGTCTTTTAACTGCCTTCAGCAATCACATTTGATGCTCCTTAATTATCCAACCCTTTCCCCCCTTCTGCCGTGCTGCCTGGTGCGTTTACTTACCACTCTTCCTTGCCTGAGTGTTCGCATGCATGTAAATTAATCTTGATTCACTTTACCCTGCCCTGCTGAGTGCAACAAATTACCCTATAGCAATGAAACAGCACACGTGAAAAAAGCCAAATCTCTGCTCTTGATAGGCTGTTGCTCCTGTGCTTTATGCCATTACATTAGGGCTACATAATGAATGCTCTCCTGTGAAAAGTAGTGTGTTGTACATTTTTAATTCATCATGAATAGGGAATGTTTGTGCATCTCTGTCTTCTTTGTACACACTCAGTGTTTCTGCCTGCCTGTGTATATTTTGGAAGAGGCTTTGATAAAGGGGAGAGTTTGCTGGGTAACCATGAAGCGTACATTCACTTAAATCGTCCCCCTTCAAGTCAACATCCATCATTCCATTTACAGGAGCTTGACGAAATTAGCTGCCTTTGTGCCATAGTCACTCTAATTGGCGGAGGAAGAAAAAATGCCTTTTGACACAAACACAGGCAACACATTCACTTACCGCAGCACTTGTCTCTCTGTGGATGTTAATGTGAAGGAGGTTTAGGTTTTAATTCACCTGAAACAGAATTGGCCCGGACTTGAGTGGTTCTTTCTCTGTCCTAACTGCTCCTCACAAATTTCACTGTTGTCCTTTTAATGCTTTTTAAACCTCCGATTCTTTTCAAGCTGATGTCCACTTTGTATTTTCTTATGTGGTTGTTTCCCTTAAAATGTCAGTCTTTGTTCTTTCCTTACGACCAAAAGGTATTTTTATTTGCTGCATTTAATATCAGTAAATTTAGTGAATATTCCACTGCATATGATATAACCTTGACTATTGACAAAGCAAGGACACCCACTGTGGGTATGTTCTTGTGTGTGTGTGTTTATGTCTGTAAATCAATGACAGTGAATGGGAGGAACCCCTCTACAAACCCTCATCTTTCATCTTGAATAACCGATACCATAAACAGACGCTACTCATCAATCTCACCTGTGTTCCCGATACAAAGATGGGAGGCAGGCCTATTTCCCTCTCTTTCTGCAGACCTGATGACATTTACTAAATTGCTCGATGCGTGTGTGTGCATATTTGTATATTTGTGTGGTCACGTGGTGACCACAAAGAGTGTGTTTTCCTAATGTTTGTCCTTGGCAACATTTATACCTCCTTGATATCAGCAGTACTTCTGATCAGTTTGATTTGATTTGAGCAGACAATTGGTTTATGATTTCTGTCATTTGTTGTGGGCATGTGTTGGAAGCCCTTCAGTTTCACAACCATCCACAGAGGGGCAGTGCAGCAGTTTGCAGCTGCTGTGGATCAGGAGGGAAAATGAAATAAAAGCGGGGATAAATCAGCAAAACCAGCGCACATGAAGAAGAAGTAAAGATTGAATTATGTTTAATGGTGTCATTTGGAGAGGAGTGTGCTATATTAAAACAAATGATAAAAGTGTGTTTTAATGAGTAGCCATAAAGACTTGGTAGACTCAATAGGCCTCAAGGTTCCTTGGGGTTGAAAAAGATCAAAGTGACTTTGGGGCAATTACATTGCATGCATGTTTATTATCATTCACTACTTCCAGGGAAAACTGAGTATGTTGAAAGTGTGTGTGTGGGGTGTTTGTGGATGTGTGTGTGTGTGTTTGTGTGTGTATGGGGGTGGGGTAGGGGGGTGTTTCTGGTCTAGGGTGAACAGTTTATATATGAGAAGCTTTAGCAAATAGCAAATACTGATAATGTCTGGACAAATAATACATGGAGTATATCTATCTGTTAATCAGAACAAGGCTGATGAAGACATTTATCCATCTGAAAGGAGAATTACTTAACAAATACACTGGTCTGTCAGGGTGTTTGTGTGTGCGTGCATAAGTGCATCTTTAATGTAGCAGAGGTAAAACTACAGACACTGAGTTTTAAAGAAATTGTAAAATGCTATTCCCACTTTCCTCTTAAACATGGCATTCAGCTTTAATATCCCATAATTTGACTGAAATGTAACACATTAATTTCTCAGAAAAAAGCACTTTTTATTTATTTATTTTTTTCTACAGTGATTAAAAGGCTATTTTTACTGAAATGTTTAAGGTTTAACTGGTGCTTAATGAAGTGTTCTTCAACCAACTGTTCCTCTCTGAACTAAAGCTAAACAAAGTTCCCAGCAACTGTAAAGCAACGAGTGCCAAAACAATTAGTTAGTAACAATTAAATATCATTATGTTATGATTAATCTGCACACAATTAATTAAATACTAATTCCATATGAAAATTGGGGAGAGAACAATGCCATCAATATGCTGCTTTAATCAGCATGTGATTGACAGCATGCTGAAAAAGAAAGTTTTAGTTTAGGATGTTGCACCTTCTCTGTGTTTGTCAGTGAGTGTAAAGAGGATCATCTTAAGTGTGTAAAGATGAACTCCCCTCTGTATGTTGATGGTAATTAGGTTTGCTCCCTGTTGGGTTGCTGGCATGGCTGGGTTAGAGGAGATTTGTGGGAGGCAAGATCTGTGATAATTGTGGTACATGAGAGCCTGTTTTGGCTGCTGATAAGCACTGTGGGGCCCCTGTGTGCTTGTATATCTTTGCATGTGTGTGTATGTTCAAAAAGTGTGAAACTGAATGGAGCCATATGACTACAGGTCACACCCTGAGTGCCGTTGCTAAGATACAACATCTAAAGCATCATGGAGGGGTGGTACTGGGGTACTCCATCTTCAGCCCCCACACCAACCCACTCCAGTTTTCTTCCCCCTCCCGTCCACCCTCTGCCATCTCCCCCTGGGGTTTAGCTGAATGGGCTGGAATGACAGGGGTTGAATGGTTTGGGGTGACAGGGGGGTGGTGTCCTATTTGTCCCTAAATGCTTCTCTATAGACCCCTGATAATAGACTGGCTGCCTGTTCTCTTTCCACCCGCCCCACCAAACCTCTGCTGCCTCATCCGCCACCTTCACCCACTCTGTCTCTGTCTCCTTGTCTCATTGTCTCCCTCCTTATCCCCTCTGTCTCGTTTTCCTCCCTATCATGTCTCCTTCTCTTTCCATCTCTTTCTCTGTCTCTCTTTTTTCTTTCTTCAGGCAGTACTGGGCTGAATCCTCTCTGCTGCTTGTTAAGTTGCCCATGTGCTGCATTCAAGTGTTGTTGTATGTTTGAAAAGAGAAGGTCAGTGCTTATTACTCACCTCTCCGGTCCTCAGCATTGTCCAGCAGGTAAGGGTTTGTCGGTTTTAATAGGAGCTCCTTTGATATTGGCCTTTCATTCTTTGTTTGGGGACATAGCTGAAGATACCTTTGATGACTGCAGGCCTGTTAGTTAAGCTCTATGACAAATGAGAGTGAGTCAATAAGAGTATTTTTAATGACTGATCCCTGATCAAATGAAAAGAAATATATATATATATATTAAAAAAGCAATGAATGCTAGTAGATGTACCAAAAAGAATACATAAATCAAGTATCTTTCTGTATGCAGCACACACTTAATAAGAAGGAACATTAGAGGTCCTTTGCATCTGGACCACCATCTGCTTCGGGAGTTCAGTACATCAAAAGTTGCTTTCATAGTAAAAAAAATAAAATAAAATAAATCTGTTTACTAACTTGCATGGGTGCACTTTGTGTATTTCAGTTTGTGTCTATATGTGAGCATGCATGCCTGTGTTAGGGGTCAGGAGTGAAGATGTTACCCTCTGGTCATTCATCACAAGCATGACACACTCTCCCCTGCGCTCTGCTACGCAGAGGCAATGTTTTATAAAAGAATAACACGTCAGCGGACACACACTGGCCATCCATTACTGCCCTGTGCAACCTGCAAAGATGCGCAGTGGAGTCATAGATTTTATGTACTCACTGTGTGTCATTTTTTCTGCATATGCAGAAGCACACATTATCCTGTCCAAATTTTTATAGTGAAGTCTGTAAGTGAGTTTGAAATGTCCTAATCCTACATTTTTAGCCTATGACAGGGTCATCCGCTTATTCAAAGGCCTCCATTTCGGGCATCTTTTGTGCACAAAGAGGCAACCTTAGACCACTCAATAAAATGTGAGGATTGTGGTAGACAATAGTCTTTAATTATTTTGAATTTTGTTGTGAGTGGGTTCTCTGTTGTCTGAGTTTGCAATGCAGTTTGTGCTGTAAGCCATCAGTATTTGTATGTGACAGCTTGTGCTGTGTAAGACAGAATAACTTGGGGACGATGTGAGTTATAGAGCTCTTAGACCAGTTTATGAGGACTATTATCTCTCAGTTAGTTTCAGTTTTATGTGCATTTTCTCTGGGCTGGCCTGGAACCATCAATTTAATGCTTTCATAAAGCAAGGTTAGATAGCACTGAATCAAACAGTACAATCGCTCACACTCTCCTCTGCCTTAGAGCTAAAGTCACAAAGAGAAGACGAAAGAGGAGGATGAGGAGAGGCGATGAAAGATGGAGAGACAGTTTTATGATGTCTATTTAAAGCCAATTTAGGGTAAAAGTTTTCTTTCTTGCTTCAATAACAATTGAAAATGTAGTCACACACTGAAACCTAAACAAATATATTTCCCCCCATTGAGAGTGTGTTCCATGGACACTAGTGTGCAACTTGAGTCTGTGTTCATGTATCAAACAGACTTTATGTGTTTTGTGAGGCCCCTATTTTTATCTCCTGTTTTATTACAGGCTATTCCTTTCACAACACCGGTCCATGACCTGCTGTTTCCTGTCAGGAGTCTCAGAGACAAAGACTTTGTCATTAGTCCAAACATGTTCGTGCCACTGTCTTCAAAACAAATAACAAGCAGAGATCGATATGGGTTGGATCTGAGTGTGGTCCTCCTGACCACCAGACAGTTTTACAAGCAGGCTTTCAATAAGAATCTTATTCCATTTCACCTCATTTATGATATGTGTGTTTGACTTTGTGTGTGTGTGTGTAATCCATCTACTCTAGTGTGACAACTTAATTTTCAATGCTGGAGGAGACACAGCAGGCCGAGGGAACGAATGGGCAATGGAATGAGGTCGAAAGAAAATGGGAAATGAGGAAATGGATGCTAAAGATACTTTAGTAGAGATTTTGTTGCTTTGTTTATGTTGGGTGTGTGTATGCATGTGTATGTGTGTGTGTGTGAGAGAGAGAGAGAGAAAGAGAGAGAGAGGTTGCAGTGCTAGCACCCTCCGTCAAGGAAGAGGAGATTCATCACTTCTCAGTAGTGTCTTATACCCTGTCAGGACAGGAATGTGAGAATCCCCTCGACACACGTAAACACAGATGTACCCTGATGCGCTGAGTACGTGTGTGTTGTGATAGGCGTAGTGGAACGGTTGGAGGCTCTTTTGTTTGGCTTTGACGAGCATGTCATTAGCAAAAATGGGGAGAGACACAGGGCCTCGTCAGTATTTAAATAGTCCGACACCTCTGCCACCACATTTCTGCAGCGGTTTGCTGCTCTGTGGCTAGTCTCCATTTATTTCTCCCTCCTATCTCTAGACTTCTATCCATCGTTCTTCTTCACCTGAATTCTGTCAGCTCCTTTGGCTTGGCTTTATATTAGAGAATGGGCAATTTATTCACTTTTGCTTCTTATATTTGAGATTAGTCACAGACTACACCTGCTGTGACTGACTACCTGGTGAAAAATATTAGATTGAGTTTACTCCGGCTGCGTTGAGTGAATTTTGGCTCATGTGAAGATCAGTGGGCTACTGAAGCAAAAGACAAATGTGAATTCAAAACCATCCCCATTTTTTCTTGAATCATTTAATTATTTTACAGAAATATTAAAAGCTATATTACAGTCTGCTGTTTTGATTCTGCATAAACTACTTATTACAGTGTTGAGTAATTTTCTATAACAACCTACTCAAATCTACAAGTGAGATACAGGAGTGAAAAGCACGAATGAGAACAAGCTTAATTGTATTCTGATTTAAATGAGAAAGTGCAATAATAAAAGGGCTATTGGAGGCAGAGAGGTAAAAGGTTTTGCCTTTAGCAAGAGCTGAGCTAAAATAACTCTAAATTTGAAGAGGTTTGCTCTAAAATGCGTTCATAAAGTCCTTTGTACTTATTTGCTTATGAGTGTGTTTGTTAGGGTTTATCTTTTTTTTTTTTTTTTGTTCATGCCTCACACAAACACACACTGGGTTGATTTATTCCAAGCACAGGGAAGGTAAATTGAAGCAGGCCTTTCAGGTTGGTTTTCAGCTCCAGGTCTAATGAGAGCAGCATTTCCCGTCTCTCCAAACAATGTGCTCCTGTCTCTTAAGAGCCCTTCCACTCGCCTGCAGCAGAGCCACTCTAGTCTAGATCTGTGGCCTGCAGCAGCCACTACAGTGAAAGGCCTCAGGCTCTGAAATGGCTGTTTGATTCTCTCCCTGCTTTGCCTCTAAATGAATGATTTATTGGCTGTCAATGAGGAGGCCAAGCGTAATGGACAAAAGCTGCACTGCACAGCCCCAGTCAAGAGGATGTTGTTGTAGATGTTCTCTTTGAGGATCTCCCTGCCTCTGTCTGGAACCATAATGAAGAGTAAACAATCTTGCCCATGCCAGACTGAATATAGTCTGGGATACACTAAAAAATCTTTTGACTTTAAGCTGAATGTTGACACCTTGCACTTTGTATGTAATTCATTGATTTTAATAAGGAGTTTGTGAAATATTGTTCATTGTGATAAAATTGATGTACTGGTTGTTATGAAAGCTGGCACCAGTCATGAAAATAAATTTGGTTAACTCCATTTTTTTTCTTCACTTTTTCAATATCCTTTTGAACTCCATTTGGATTTCTGACCCACTGATACAAGACAGTGTAGGCTATTAGACCCATGGGTTTCCTGTGCTGGAGCAGGACTTCAATCAATTAACACAGCCGAGTAACCTACCACACACACACTTTGACTGGAGTGGCCACAGGCGGCAATGGAGATGTGTTATTTAAAATCCCCACTGCTTTTGTTCCTGTAAAAGGGGACATTAACACCAGCACGTCCTTTGGCCTCTTCTTGTCATCCAAACTGCTAATTTCTGCAGATCCCTTTAATCCCCCAGGAAAGACAGCAGGGCTCTGGGCCAGTGGGGGATGAGGGCCTCAGAGGCTGGCTGCTAGAATAGAAAGGAGAAGGGTGATTTTGAAATTGACGTTCTAAAACGTGCCTTTGTTTGCATCATGCTCCCTGGCGTCCCGCCTTTCAACAGTCCTAATGATAAGTGACAGGCCATTAATTGAAGCTATTTAGGAAGCCATCATCAGACACACATCTGATCCCTCTCTGTTGAGACCCGTAGAACAGTATTGCTCCATGGTAGATGAGGAAATTGTTGGGTTAGGAAGTCTTATGTTGATTTCATTGATGCTTGAAATAATTGTAAACTAGTTGTTTTAAAGAATAGAAATGATTGATTATTGGATGGAAAATATTTTTATTGATTTCATAACCAGCTGCTTGTGTAAGAGAACACATTTGTACTGATTACAAATAATTTTCTAAAGTGAAAAAGAATAGTCCTTAATTCAAGCTTCACATAGAGTAGTCTGTCACAAATCACAGAGGAATCAGTAATGCAGTCATTTAAATTTCAGTTCTTTTTTTTATATTTGTGTTTCCTCTGCATCTTTGTTCACTCTGCTGGTATGTATTTTTTATTGATTACCAGTGTAAATATCTTTATCACGCCACCACATTTAAAACCACAATTATTCCCCTTTAAATCCCTCCCCATCCCCAAACATTAAAATATGTAAAGTTGAACATTATCCTAACTATAAAAGATAATGTTAAACTTTTGAACCTTTTCTTTAGCATTTCACTGTAATTGTCCATCTCTGTTAAAAAACAATGTTTGTATATTTCCAGGAAGTAGATTGTGTGTGGCTTTGGACATGATTTGAGCTGTTTGAAAATGAACTAGATCTGTAAATTTTAATATTTTAGATTTTATGAACAGTGAATTAGAATGATATCTGTAACCAGTATTATGAATTATTCTTATAGTTCTTTTCTGTAGTATGGATAGGGGTTGTGTTGTACAGTATTGCCCCAAACATCTGCACAGTAATGTAAATATGGTCAAATCAGTGAGCAGTAAAGAATGTGGAGTGATTTGTGGTCCAGAATGTGTTTTACTTTACTTAGAACAGAGATACTTTTTGACAGTTTACTTTGTACATCTTTTGTATGTGACTTCCAATTTATTTTATCATCGATTATTACCCCGAGAAATTTGTTTTCATCTACTCTTCCAATGTCCACTCCATCTACTCGTATCTCAACTTGTGTGTTCATTTTGCTATTAGTAAGAAACATGAATTTAGTTTATTACTGTCATACTACATTTTCAGTTTGCACATTTCAGTTGTGATTGTCCTCAGCAGATTGTATAAATCCCCCCCTGAACTAAAAATATTTGTATAACCTGCAAATAAAAGCAATTTAAGTTTTTCAGAAACTTTGCATGTATCGTTAATATAAAGTGTAAACAGTTTTGAACCTAAAACTGACCCCTGGGGGACGGCACAAGCGATGTCCAAGCATGGCGAAGAATATTCCCCCAGCTTCACAAATTTTTTCTATTACTTAAATTGCTTTTCACCGAGTGCAATACTAACCCTCCAATCCCATAGCGTTCTAGTTTATTGATTAATATGTTATGATTAATTGTATCAAAAGCTTTTTTAAGATCTATGAATATTCCAGCTGAATGCAATTTGTGATCAATAGCGTTTTTAATCTCCTCAATCGATTCTATTAATGCCAATTTACTCTTTTGTGTTACTTACACATGTTCAAAAATGAAAAGAAGAAAGACAATCATACTAAAACCAGCTATGTAACAGGAGCTTTTAAATTTCTGGGAAAAAAATATCAGCAGGACTTTCACAATTAACAATTACATCATGAAATTACAATTATTTTAAATAATCATGACCATAATCATCATAATTGGCTTTATTCGCCTGTATGAAAACAGCTGGATGAGACTGACAAAAATGTCATATTTTCACATTGTTTTCCTCCATTTAATAGAGTTAACTAACTCATTTTTTTTTTTTTTTTTTTTATTATGTCAGCATGTTGCACACCTGTCTTCAACTATGGACATGGCATACTTGCCATGTGTTTTTTTTTCTTTGTTTAAATAGCCTAAAAGGGTGCATACTTTATATGATTGTGTAATTGTTGACCGGCCTTCTTCATGAAGGTTATTAGAATTATTAAATTAATAGTTGGATTATGGTGTAATAAAGGCATATAAATAAAATGAGACAATTATTAGTGTGATAAATATTCATCAACTAAAATTTCATAATCATGACAGCCTCAGTAAAAGTTAATTGAAGAATATTCACACCCTAAGAAATAACAACTGTGTGGATTTATTTGTGTCATTACAAAATACTATATTTTACATGGTAATAAATTCAGCAATTTTTTGTGTTTTTGTTTTCAGTGAGAAGATTTACTGTCACACTTACCTTAACTAACTTTTAAAAACAATAAAAAAACAAAAACAAAAAATCATAAAGGGCACTGTCGTCTCCTCAGTGACCAAGTTGTAATCTACAATGTAGAAAACAGTCACAATAAGTCCTGGAATATACTTATTTTGTTTTCCCTAGTCCAGTTATCCAGCTACAGTCCATTCCCTTCCAACCAATTTACCATCTGTGCATCTCTCAATCTTCTTCCTAAAACAGGCAAGGAAGCAGTTGTCGCTGTTTGGGTTTTAGGGCCTAAATGATTTCACTGATCACCAGCTTTTAGTGGGGCTGATTTATGGAAGATACACAAATTGTTATAGGCTGACTTACACAAATAGTGTGTGTGTGTGTGTGTATTTGTATATATGTGTTTGTGTGTATTTGGGTAGGTGTCAGAGAGGCAGCCTGTGGGATAGGCTAAATAGTCCTATTATTTATTGTCTCAGAGCGGCCTCTCTAAACGGAAGAGCGGCTCTCCAAATTGAAATATAGCTGAGTTTACCCTTCTGATTACTGCAGTAGTTTACTCCCAGAGCCCAAGGAGATCATTAAACAATGGCCGCCACCAGAAACTCAGCACCCCATTATGGCCCAGGATAAATGTTGCAACTAAGACATAGCTAACCCAGCTGACGGACAATAAGTGTGCCCCACAGGCATAATTTCTTCCCTCAAAACTACACCAGTTGTTTTCTTTTTTCTTTTCTTCTTTTTTTTTTACCCCAAGCTGGTATCAAGACAGCAATTTGGTCATGGCTAATATAGATTTCTAGGAAAAAGATTCATAGTTTTCTATATGACAAAAGGCAATCAAAATCTCACTTAGTGTGAAGCTACTCTGAGAGTAATCTGGCCAGCAAATGTTATGACAAGTATCGTAATTGTTTCAAAATCTAAGAAGAAGGTTAAAGCATGATAATGGGTTATAAACAAACACTGAGCATACATTAGTGCCTCAGTTTGTCATTAATGTCAAACCAATTTAGTTGAATATTTAATGTTGCACTGAGCCACCAAGACAACTTGCAAAAGCTCTAAAAATGGTAAAATTTATTTATTATCAAAACAGTTACATTTATTTTGATATTTTTATTTCTGGGAGAAATATGAGCGTCTAAAGAATCAAGAAAGCTGCTAATCGCAACAGTATCAATGTGAGTAATATAGGTTATTTCAGTAGAACCATGTCTCATTTTATCTCAGCCATCACCATCATCCAGTATTTCCACAATGACCTTTACCAGCGTGATGATAGTTGGGGTTGCAGGCTGACTCCTTCACACACTGCTGCTCTGATTACTGCAACATCTGTAACATAAACAGTGGAGTAGGACATCAGCACAACAGACCTAACAGCCATGACAATGAAGTGACAGTGTCAGCTCAAGACAAGATGACAATGATGTTTCTGTCTCAGTGTGTTGATTATGCACTGTTCAGTGTGTCTCATAGAGCTAGAGTCTGTTCCAGATAAATGGGGAATGAAACTCCTGCATACATCATGGCAGCTTTTTATGTCACGATGTTAAACTTTGACCTGTGATTATTTCTATGATTAATAGGAACTACACCAAAACATTTCTGATTGCACTGTGGCACAGGCCGGTCTGGGCTGCAGCATCTTACCCCAGAGATGTCTGCAGCTTTATTAGAGATTAGTATGTATGTGGGTACACAAGTCTGCCAGGACCGGCTGGAGAATCATCACCAGTAATAATCAACCTTATTTGATAATACCAGGATAAGCGAAAAATAGGCTACCATACTGGTGAAACTAGAGCTACTAATGAGTTTGCTCTGGAGAGGTAATTTATTGAACAGCTAAATGGAAAGCAGAAGCATTGTAAATCTAGCAAAGCTGTCTTTAGGGTAATGCTAACACACTGTTTATAAAGTTTATTAGCAATCAGCTGTTTTCAAAATGATATTTCATACCACACAAAGAAAAAAAGCTGAACGATTAATGAAAATCATGCTGTTGTTAAACATTCTGTTTAAAAAAAAATAAATAAATAAAGGAGCAGTTTTCTCCTTTTGAGAAGGTCCACATCTCTCCAGTGTAGCAGGCTGTTTTTGTGCCTGTTGTTGCTGTCTGTCCTAACACATTTACCTTAAGCCATCAGCACTCATTAAATGCCTGCTGGTGCAGGGAAACAAAAGGCTGCCCGGTGAGCCAATATGCGCCTCTGACACATCAGCCAATCCCCAGACAGTCCACAGAGCCTGGCTGCGCCATGGAATTCTCAAACATATTTTTCTAATTTATGGATGGATAATAAATCAACATTAAGGGTTGGACAACAAGTTATACATCAGAGGGAGATGGCTGCAAACTGGGCCACAATGCAGCAAAGGAGACCAGGCGCACATCTGCACTAAAGTCCCCCTATATTTGTGTGTGACACGGGTGTGTAAATGTGTATGCTTCTTCACTGCCAGTCTCACTTTAATTCCAACCTTAAAGTTGGTGAGGATGCAAACATCTTTAATGTCACTGCTTAGAAGTGGTGAAGATGAATATTGTGGATTGGAAATAAGACCATTAGGATTTACTACTGTAGGGATGGTGCTTTAACTGCTTCATAAAATTTAACACTATGAAATATGCACGCGTTTGCATTTTAATGTCCATGAATTGGCCTTTCAGTGATGCAGTAGGTCACCGGTTCCGTGCTGGGTCAGTGTGCCTCAGCCCTGCATTTAGTAGCTGAGACGAGAAGGAAAACCATATGATAATGACTAACTTCTAAATTTTTTGGTGTCAACAGTATTCCAAAATAACCGGCTGTGACCAAATATCCAATGCTATACCTAGACTGCATTTTATGAATGCCCTCAGTATGTTGTTTTTGTAGACTTCTCAGAAATGATTCCCAGTATATTTAAGCCTGCAGTTTATAAAAACAAGCCTGGATGAACATGCTTTATTTAATATCTTTTGATAAATATTGTTAATCTCATAAAGAAACATTATCTCCGGATTTTTTGGTTGCAAAGACAGTCTGAACTACTTTCAACAGAAACATATAATAAACATACGGTTCTTAAGGAGAATCCTCTGCATAATTTGTACATTAATATCTGTGAACAGAAAACACACATTGTTGGCAGAAAAACTGATCATGGGAAAAATTAATATTTAATTGCTTTCATTTTCAGTCAATGTTCAATGCAGCTGAAACTTTGACATGAAAACATTTATGCATCACAGATGAAGCAGTCATTAAGAGGCTCAAGTAAACAATTTCAAAATGTTATAATTGAAGGTAAATTTTTTGTTGGGATTTTCTTGTTTACATTCATTTTGCTTTCTCGGCACTGGCAGGGGGGTTTGTGTCTTGCTGCTGACTCTCTGTTGTTGCTCTCACTCTGTTCAGTGTTTGATGCATCATGTGGATAAGCTAGAGCTCCACTCTAAAATTATTAGACCTAATCATTCATTAACCTCCATTACACTGATAGGAGGGTAAACCAAACGCCTGATTACATTCTCAATGTGTGTGTGGGGTGCTATAAGCTTGTGTGACTATGTTGTTGTGTGCATAATTATGACATGTTCATGGTGTATGAATGTGAGTGTGAAAGATTTACCCTATGCATTCCTCCACTCTCTGCACATGTCTTCATTGTATCAATACACAGCTTCTGTTTCTGTGTGTTGCCGTGCATGTCTGTGTGTGTGTGAGCATGCATGTGCAGAAAAGAATGTTTGTCATTTATTAGAGTGGAATACAATCAGAGCTAAACTAGCCATGGCGGCCTGACTCATTATAAAGCTGAAGGTTTATTCAAAATCTCACACTACCTCGTTCCCAATCCACTCACTAGCATATGCATACAGTAATTACACAAGTGAGGAGGAGGAGAAGGTTAGTGAGCTGCTGTATGTGTGTGTGTGTGTGTGTGTGTGTATATGCAGTTGTGTGCGAGGGAAAGCAAGAATGAGCATCCAAGCTTGTGTGTGTGTGATTATTTTTCATCCCATGTTTCGCCTGAGTTCTGCCCCTATAACTGAGGATCTAATCAATCTGCCGGCTATTAAGTTTGTTAATTGATAATGCATACTAATTAGGCCTGGCTCCATTGCCACGGCGACGACGAGAAGGTGATTGCAGGCAGGAGTCCAAATGGACTTTTAAAGCAGAGAGCGTGAGGTGGAAGCCATCTTGCCAGCACATGAACACACACTTGTTCATGGCTTCTAGATATGCATGTAAGCAGAAATATTGGTGGACTGAACTCTTCACCAGGAGGTGTTGGATCAAAAAATGGATTAAACCATCTTTTTATGTGTTTGTGTAACTATTTGATCCCACAAACACATTATTCTACCCCCAACTACTGCTACAACCACATTTCATGACGTATGCTGTACTTACAAGTGCCTATTGTTGTAGTATATGTAAACAATTATTACTTGCTCGAGCAACATATTCATTCTTAATCCTTTTTACATTCTTTATTAGGTTTAATATTGTAGTGACAGGAGCCAATCTCAGGTGCTGCTGTGTCAGAGGTAGGGGTCACCCTGGATAGGCCGTCTGTCCATCAAAGGGCCAACACAGAGACATGTAACCATGCACAATTACTTCTCCAGACATTATTACCCATTATTTTAGTATACGTGTTTGAGAATAATTGGAAATATGGTGTGGGTTCTAACCAGGAGAACTAAATGAGAATTGATCTAAATGAGAGAAAAGTGGCACACTGTGAAAATCACTGAAAATCACAAAAACATTATTTTCTGAATTGTCCTAAAGCATTATACAAAGATTCAAGATGAAGAAGTGTGTTTAATGTTGATAAGTGCACTTCCACTGTTTGTCTGTGGTTCACTGCCTGTCCATTTGTTAGTTTATCATTTTGTTGAGTCAAGTGTTCACCCACAGAGACACATGCACATAGATGCATGCACACAAACCATTCATCACCTGCCCAAGACCCTGAATTATTATCTTTGTGTCTCAAGGTCAAAAAGATAAAGCAGGTAAATTGAAGTCTAAGGGGGTCAGCTGAGTTTGATCTCTTTATTCCTTAAAGCTCATTCTGAGAAATCTTTTTTACATACGTAATCATATAAAGACACCCTGTTGATTCATCTTTTAACAGGAAGAAGTCCACTCATCTCTTCACACAGTGAACAGAACGCATCTGTCACTGCTGATTGAACACCACTCAACCTCACCTTCTATGTGTGAGTGTTTTCAGTGAACTTGCAGACACTGTAATAGTAGTTTGGACATGTCTCTGTAATTTGCTTGGATGTTTTTGTGCAAAGGAGGATATCACCCTCATTACCTCATGATGAAGAGCTCAGAAAATGGTCTTATCACTGATTCATCCTGCCTGGTTTGTGTGTGTGACTGATGGCGTTCACACAGGCCAGTCTTTCATCAAACTGTTTGGTCTTTGACAGCTTGGTATTTATAAATGAAGCAAATATTTTCAGGAGAAAAAAAAACATTAATTGAGTCATTTGTATAATTTGAGGCACTCTTCTTTGAAATTTCTACATTTGTGTTGCGAATTTGTGTTGTCGAGTTTTCATCTTGACAAGCGTAAAAACATGCTCTGCTCTCTTTGCACTTCCTCTCAGCCCTTAATACTTTTACTCTGCCTCTTCGTCTCTGTCTCTTATCACCTTCTTTTGATCTGTCTTTTTAAATGTGTATTTATTGTATGCTTTGTGTATGTGTGTGCATGTGTGTGTATGTATATGTAGTCACTCAGCACATGACTGCATGTACATGTTGATTTGTTTCTCTGGGAGCATAGCATGCACATGTGTGTGTTTTTGTCTGTGCATTTGTGTGGAGCGTGCACGCTCATGTACATGTGTGTGCGTGTGTATGGGGCAGAGCAGCCAGCTGGGTTGGAGGGGTAATAAAGAAGGAGAATCAATAGGCCATGCAGTAGAGCCAAGGTGCTGCCATTTATCACACCGCCTCCCTGACTTCCATCATTCATCATGCCCAATGAGGCAGCAAATAGGAAAATGACTATTTGTATCAAACACATCTGCACTCATCCACTGAGGTATTTTATTCCCATTAACTCAAAGAGTAGAATACGCCAGTTTCAGCTGCTGCTGTTGTTGCTGCTGTGTTTGTGTGTGTGTGATTCTATTTGTTCAGGCTTGTTGTTGTAGATTCATTGGGAACACATTCATGGTTGTTGTTTTTTCCTTAAAAAAAAAAACAACCCAAAAAAACAAAACAATGTGTGCTGTGAGCCCCCCAATCCCACGTTGTGTTTAGTTGCCATCTCTCTCTTTTTCTCACATCTTACCATCACCCTCCTTTACTCCACATTCTCTCTTGTTTCTAGATCTTCCTCTTTCTGAACCTTCAGAGTGATGGGGCGAATAATATCATGGCTCTAAAAAGCCATTACCTTAAGCTTGCCTTTCATTTTCACCTATAAATTAGCCCAGACTCTGGTCTGCCCAGGGGTTGAGGTGTATATCTGCATGTGTGTAGCCTATAGGGCTGTGGGGTGTAGAGGGGTGGACTGCGGTCATTATGGTCTAATATCCCATGAAATGGTGGAATTATTATGCAGCCAATTTTATGAGCTGCCGGTGAATATTAAGGAAGGATATTTTGTGTGATGTCCTGCACATAAATTATTGTGATTGTGTTTGTTTTTGGCTATCTTTCTCCTCTCTTATCAAAACTGTAGTTTGAAGTTTCTGCTAACAGACTCAATGCACACTTTTCTTTCAGTGTAAAACACTTGGATGTGTAAAACTTAGCTTTTGGCTTAGAATAGAGATATATTACCTTTTCAGGAGCTAGAAAAGCCAACCTTTGTTTTATGTTTAGATGATGAGATGATAAAGAAATGCCACTTTTTATTTGCAATGTCTGCAGTAATTATTCTGTTAGGGATTAAACTGATCAGTAACTCTTTTAAAAAATTAAACAATCATTTAAACATTGTTCCAAAAAATATCTACTGATTTCCCCTGGTATTTTTTTGTTATTTGGAGTTTTGGCCTGTTGATTGGGCCATAAACTAACATTGTAAAGAATACTTTGGGTCCTAGTAATGTTAACACGGCTCATTTTTCTTTGCTTTCCCCAAAATATGTTGGAGCTTTTTACCAAAAGTAACAAACAAAGAAAGCAATCACATCCACAAATATTTGCACACAAAGGCCACATGACATGTAGACACATCCATTTTAAACTTGATAACTAAATCTTTAGAATCTGCTAAAGTAATAATAGACATAACTGATAAATACACTCTCAACTGGCCTGGAAAAGACGACACACAATCTTCTTCGCTGCCGCTTTGAAGGAGAGTGTAATGTACCAAGGTCACTTAATACATCTATCTCTCAGACATTCATCAGTGCTCTTAGCGTCCCTCTTTACTGCTCTCTGATATACTGCTCTCAGTGGGCTAAAGCCCTCACATGAGGAGGACACACTTTCTACCAGTGGTGCTACCAGCCTGAAGTGTCTTGCTATACCTGACGTTGGACGCTTCAGCAAATTTTTACATTTTTATTAATATGTGACACTACAAATATGCTTAATAATGTGTGTGAAAGGGTATTTCCTCTTTTTGTCGTGCTTATTATAATCAGTATTAGATATGCTAGAGGTGGACTGTGGAAGAGGCAACTAGGGTTAACATCATTACCTGCTCACAGAATCATAATCATTACTGATTGGACAAATTTCTAAAATTGCCTTCTTTATTACCAATTACATAGAACACTTAGCTTTCTCAATATCAATCAGCACACCATGATAATGCATAATTAAGTATCACAGACCAATCTGGATGAATTATCTAATATAAACCTAATGACAAAATCAAAAGGTTCTCAATAAAACCCATACAGGCATATTGTTTGTTATCTGATAGAAAATGAAAAAGATAACTGTGACTCTTCTGCTAATGCTTAATAAATTTGCGAACAGAACCAGAAAGCAAATCCCCTTAAAGTCCACAACACAAACAGTATTGTTATAATTTCATGCTGCAGTCAGCATATGTCTAAAAATGTATTTAACTTTGAATATATCAACAATATAGATTGCTGCAACATTTCCCGCATAGAAAGCCTTGAGTCTTTGGCGTTAAACGGGTGCACCTGGAGCGCACGCAGAGACGTGACCGTGCCCTGAGCACGCCCGCCCCGCGCTTCCTCGGGGAGGTGCAGGCAAAGTCATCGACCACAAGGGGATGTCTTTCAGATTCATAAAATTCATAGAATTTTTCACAAATGGGTGAACACAATTTCCTCCCAATTTCCTCATTATGCAAATATGCAAAATATCAAATCTAGACCAATTAGGGACAGCCACAGCTTCAAATTTACCGGTTTAAGCCGTAATTGCAGAAACCCTCAAATAACTTCGAAGCTAATTGGGAATATTTGTGACAGATACAACAAATTCTCCTCACAAATTAGATTTCATCCATGGAAATATCGCGCCCCACTGAAATCCTATTGAGGTCTAATTTCTCTTACATAATGAAAAGAACTGAAAACTTGTTATCACATTTGGGCACAACGCTGCTTTGTAATGTGGAATGATCAAATAAATTAAACTAAAATTCATACATATTTCTCTAATCTGTTTCAAAGGCACTTTATTTGTCTAGGAAATAGCTCCGGGTCTCCCCACTATGAGCCATAACAGGCGGTAATAGCGCAAGGGAGCTCAGGAGAGGCAAAGTGCATATGGGACGTTGGCATTTCCAGACGCACAAGGGAAAATCACTCAGTCACCTTCAAAACTTCAGCAGTTTCACCAGGTTGGCAGGTGTACTTAAATTTTCTGCGTCCACGAATCTCTGGCTTATCTTCTGCCTCTTCAGGATGGATCGCCATCCTTTCAGGTGACCCTTTCCCAAGATCACCTGGCCATCCGTGGACACACACACTGACACGCACGTCAAATAACACGCACATGAACGGTCCATAAACGGCTTGAGCTGAAATGGAGCCAGTCTATGTAAACAGGCAGTGCACCGGCGGAGCGTAACTGCGCCTATTTGTCAGAAAGCCTCAGAAATGCGAGCGCTCCTGATATCTCAATCTCTCCTTCCCTCCGGACATTTTGTAAACACAAACACACAGGGGAAAAGCTTCAGTATTTATTTATTTTACTTGAAATTTGCAGAATAAAATATAATATATTTAAATGTGATTTATCCTACTTATGATATTAGCTAGGTTTTAAACAATCAGCAACAACAAATTACTTAGAAAAAAGCAACAACACTCAAATAGGAAGTATTGGCTTGATGAAAATATCTCGTAGCCCAAATCAGTTATCTGCAATATGTCTATTTTTTCTTCACATATAGCATTTTATTTAAATTCCTTACTTGTCACTTCATTTTTGAAGTGAGTGCCGTTAAATAAGACGATTAAAGTGAAACTAACGACAACTAGGTTCATCAGTCATATAGCTTACATTTACAGGCACTTTGCATAAATTTAATTATTTTAGCGCCCTGTGATTCCCAGCTGCCTCACAGCCTTAAAAAAAGAGAAAAAAAAACAAAAACAAAAGGGAAAAAGCACAAAATAAAACATGATTTTTTCCTGTTAACGCCATCTATCATTTTTGAAGTTGTCACTAACTGGCGAATATCTCATTTTCTTGGGTGTGGGGGTGGATCCTTTTTCACCGATGCAATAATAACTACTAATTTAAAACAATGCGCTTGTCTATTGATACAACAGCAAAAATATTAATGTGCTTACGTGTGTGCATTGCTCATATATGAGGTACTCTAAGAATAAATCCATGAAGGTGTGATTGATGGAAGGACAAAGTGTTAGCACTGAGGACAGGAAGTGAACCCCGCTGGTGAAAGCTGAGGTGAGGTGTCTCTGTCACATGGAAAACCAATTCATCCCTCCATCTCTCTCCCCTCTCGGCACATTCCCACAGCACCGCAGTCTATTTCAGTCTGTTTGTATGAGTAATCAGTTGACCTCTCCCTCTCCCTCTCCCTCTCCATATCTCTCTCTCTCTCTCTCTCTCTCTCTCTCTCTCTTTCTCTTACACCCCGCAGTCAGACCCGTTTATGCTGTGATTTTCTGGACACGACCGTCACTGACACCGGATAGATGAGGCTAATCTCAGCTGCAGGAAGACTGTCAGATAGCTTTGCTGAGGCGCTGGGTGCAAAATGGCGAACGGCTGCTCCGTGCTGTTTTGTACTCTCTGTATGTCATCCACACAGATCAGGAAGAAAAAAGAAATAAATCACCAAATGGCTTACAATAAAACTTAACAACACTTGGTAAAAGTTCCTTAATTACACAATCTAGCATTTGGCATCTGGCATTTGGATGTGTAATAATTATTATTTTTTTATTTTAGGTGTTTTTATTTTATTTTATTGTAGTTTTTTCTTTTCACACATTATCTTTTTTTTTTTTTTTTTTTTTTGCTCGCGAAGGAATGAAATTATACTAGACAACAGGTTAAAAAACATTATACTACTAATCAACATACACCTCTAAATATTTAAGTAACAAGAAAAGTTTTCCAAGTTCGTCTGTAAGTGTGCATGGAGCAATTGAAGCTATATGGTGAAAGAGCAGATATATCATAAGAAATGCAGACAATGTGCACGATTGTGAGTGTGCATGTGTGAATTAATTTGTAATGCCCAGTTAATTGCCTGACTGTGTTCCTACACACATCTCTACTAATGTCCCCTATTCAGTCTACGGCTTGCCTTCTTCCTGCATGCATTCTTCATATTTTTAGCAGTATGGACACATATTGTTCCGTTGCAACTTTGTGCACCAATTACATCACTTCATTGCGAATGTGGTCAGGTTTATGCGGTCAGTATATGCGTGAAATATAACTGGCATGATTGCTGGGCTCTACATCTTCAGCACCCTGGACAGAGCCGGAGTTCTTAGTCCAGGTGGTGCCGAGAGAAACCATAGTCCTCCAAACCGTTTCTTTCTGCTAAATGCCCCAAGTCTCATAGTTTTCTTTAATCACGGCTATTAGACTCAGTATTTTTCCTCTGGACTCTGACAGACGTCCCTTGTAAGTCTCTTTTCTCTCCGAGCGTGCCGCCACTCTCATTACACACGCTGATTAAAGCATAGATTAGCCAGCAGTGGCCCTGCGCACTCCTCACCAGCAGCTCGCTCAATATCAATTAGAGGCTGCGCCAAAGCAGCATGTCCACCAGTGGCCCTCCATCTCCTGCTTTCCAGCTTTCTCGTAGCACTGGCAGTTTGCTGATTTGAAAAACAGGAATCCTAAAAACAGAAAAATACTGCAATGACGTGAAGTGATTTGATTGAGGGTTACAACCATCACACATTGGAATGAAATGAGCAAAATGACATTTTAGACAATATGCCTGTCCAGTTATAATAGACAGATTGAAATGTAGGCCAGATTTCACCTTATATATTCACCTTTTTTTTTTTTTTTGCTCAGTGATTGCAGAAGTGAAAATCAAGAGGCTAAATAAAGGAAATGTCCATTTAGGTCTAATAGTCGTAGTACTAACCCACCCCTCTGGAGTTAATTTTAGGAATAATGAACAATACAGTAGAAAGAGAATGAAAAGCCTTTCAACCTTGCAACATAGGTCGTTCCAACTTGGAGATAATTAATTTACATTTCTCTCTTCTCTGACCTCTAGAGGTAAGGTCAATGAATAAATTTTTTGACTACATCAGTAAAGATATTTCTTTTAATCCAACAATAAATGCAAATTGTGTTCTAGGAAAAATATATGTGTCTAAATATGACTAGCACTCTCAGTATTAGGCATGAATGACATTCTCTAAATGGTGGATGAAAAGATTGTCACTTGCTGCAACTTCTTGGTTATTGGATTTGTTGTGATGATTGTGGTTGTTCAATAATAGGAACATTTACGTTTTATGTGCAAATCTGGGTAATTTGAAAAAAAAAGTACCTTAAAAAGTTCTATTTGTATTTTAATAATTTACCAAACTGTAATATTTTAAATTATTTAATTTTTGCTGAAAATAATCATTGACTTGAAGGTCAGTGTGCAAAATTTTCTAATTTATCCGATTTACATCCAACAGCATAAGCATTGATAGGCCTTTTATAGAGAAACCTCCAATGTCCCCAACCTATTTACCTACAATAAGGATGAGGTAAATACATTGTTGCTCCCCCTGCACAATCCACGGTGTCCACTAACAGACAGCTTGTCCAATTAAAAGTGGCCATCGATTATAGATAGCTACCTACTGGCATATGAGAGAGACAATGTTGGATGCTATGCCACTGCCAATACAGGCTACAGTTAGCCATGTACTAACCAGAGCTGACACCAGCATATTAGGTCTGGACTGGGTTAATTCACCTGCAGTTGGCCCCTGTGTTGGCTCCATAGCGCAGTGGTTTACCTGCCCGGTCTAAATGCTGATCATTAAGTTGCTTCCAGCAGCCATGATTGGTGCAGAGGGGCTCATATCATTGATTAAAAAGGAAGGCTGATATCGCAGTTATTTCAGCTCCATCCTGTCTCCCAGCAGTCCGGCTGGAGAGGGCAAATGTAAGACACGTTTAACATCAGGTCATTGCTGTTCACTGAACAGTACGGTGCAACGTCCTACGCTGCTGTTTGGGCATGTTTTAATAGCTTTTGTCATTTTTGTTTATTTCTTTAATAGCATTTTAAACCATGCAATTGTGTCAGCTAACTTGTGAATGAAATTATAATTATAAAACAGAAATAGCATCTTTAGTTAATAGCGTCAGGCTGTGAGGAAATGACAACAGTAATTTGTATGTCTGTGTGCAAATAGGCCCGTAGCTCATAGTTATCCCTTGTTATTGTGTGTGAAAGCCTCTGAACCTAATTCCATTTTTCCTTCGCCTATTTTCCAGCAAGCTGCTTTTCCATTAACTTTGGAAAAACACTGTGGCAGGTCCATTTAAACCGCCTGTGTCCCACCCTTCCCATAAGCGTCTCAACCCTGGAAAATAAGAAATTAAAAGCAGGGCCCATTTCATCATCAGCTGCTGTCTGCCCCAAACAGAGAGACTGCATCCCCCAGCAGAGCTCCGGAGGGCGGGACAGGGGAGCTTTACCTTAGCATATGTTAACTATTTCAAGATGTCTTGATGGAACACAACGAAATGACTCGTAATTGACATAAAATATGACAAAGTGTTTGAGTCTTTCTGAGGACAGCGTCGCGTATTACGGCGTATCAGCTCCGTAATGTGTCTGATTAATGAAAGATCGGCCTCGCACTCACTCAGCTGATTCTGTGAAAAATGAGTTTTGTGTTGTCATTCCGACAAGCCGACAGCCACAGCCGGAAAAGACTATTAGCCGGAATCATTATCAATAGCCATATTTTCAAACTCTATTATGGCAATCAGGCTGGAATTTATTCAATAGATTTAGTTCATTTGGTTGTAATTGATAAATAATCAAAATTTATCAATGTACTTGCACACATTTCACTAACAATCAGGGAAAACTGCCCCATTTACCAGCTGACTTGGTCCAAATTAGAGCTAAATTGATGATCAATTAATCTTGGGAGGGGTAGCGCGACATGTTTAGCAGAGACGCAGAAATGTGGTGGAGAGGATGCAAAAGAGGGAGGAGAGGGAGGGAGGAGAAGAAGATAAAGAGAATGAATAGATAGGAAAGTGCGGGGATTTGTGAAGTGCAGAGACTAACTATACTGGTGAGTAACGCAATGAAAAACGCAGGGACGCTGCAAGGGGTTGGCTGCAGAGAAATTCAACCATTTGTTTGTGTAAGTGTGTTTAAAAGGGTTTTAATGCATTGCTTTTTGTGTAGCCTAAGAGTGTGTGCCTCCATGTCTCAGAGTGAGTGAGTCGCACACTTGAAGTATCAGGTAGATCAAGTCAGACCAAGCAAGGTCAAAGAGACTGATCCCATTTATTCTTTAATTTGCTGAGGCATTAAATTGCATGATGTGGCTTTGCTGCAGTTTCATAATTACCAGCACATGTTTCTAATTTCAAGCTACTCAGAGGCACTACTGACCCAAGTCCTCCCCTTTATCTTGTATTTCAGGGACACAAGTGTGTGCAGGGAAGGTATGTGCATAAGCATATATGCATTACATGCATATCTGTTTGCTACAAGGATAATCACAAGGTATTCTCACCAAATACAACTATTAGAATCATAATTAATCTGATGTTACTTAATCAGTTTCATTCTGAGAAGGTAACTAGTTTAGTTATGTAAATTAAATCTGTCATAGCACATTAAATAGGATATCAGTTCATATATGGCTGTTTTCCCCTTGTTTTGATGTCATTCCCAGATTGTATTGTATAAAAAACATTTTATTTCTCTGTTTTAGGTTCATTGGCACCTGTAATCTCAGGCTCTCATTACCTTCAATGATGCATTACAGACTCCTAATGACAGAGCTACAGTAATAGACCTTCTAATGATTAGACTTAAGAAAGAACATATTCTTATAGCTGGAGCAGAACTGGAGGGAATGTCAAGGTGTTAGGCAGGAATGGAGGTCGATTTGAGAAGCCAAAATAACTTAGAGCACACTGGGAATAAAACAAACCAGAGGCTTTTTCTCTGTCTCTTTTGTCTTTTTTTAATATGTGAAACTTTGAAAAGAACGGAGTGCAATAAAAACAATAATGACTAAAAATAAGATGGAGGAAATCTAAAAAAACCAAAAACAAACAAAAAAAAAAGCTGGAAATAAGAAAAATATAATTTTAACACATTTGCATAATCTGATTTATTACTGTGCATATTTAAAATTTGTTAATATATTTATTGTAAATATATCATCTTTCTATTATCTTTTCATTTAGTGTATTTTCTTTAGTTTTCCTTATTCTTTTCCTTTTTGTTAGTTCCCAGTTCAAGATGTTTTTGCTGTTTGCTATTCAGAATATGTAAAAATCCTTGAGAAGATTTAGTTAAAATAGAAATAATTATGATGTTGACATTTGCACATTGAAATCAAACTAAGTTGCAATAAAAGCAGCACAATCAAGTAATTATGTTTTACACTAGCTCTAATGAAGACTTACAGGGGTCATGATAAGGTGGAGTCAAGCTTTTATCCATAATGTACTGCAGAACATCAGTACTTTCAACCAATCAAACTTCCAACCAAGCTGTCAAAACAGATTTCAAAGGAGATTTGTTTCTGCTAGCCTAAAACACAGCATTTCTAAAATATCCTGCTCTGAGAAAGAAAAATAAAGTTTGGATATCACAATTCATCCAGTATTTAATTAGTTTAATGCAGGTGCAGGAATGTCAGTAAATAACATGTCAATGAAAAGAAATTACTAAAAAAAAAGGCTTTTTGGATTAAGTTTTCTACCATGGCTCAAGCTCCTCGAGTTTCAGTAGAACATAAATGATAACCTAATTAATAAGTAACTGGGATTTGTGCATGTATGAAAACTGTGCACTGCACTGTTACGATTCTTTACCACCTACTTCTGGTTGATGAGACATCCAAAAAATGTTTAAAATCTTTTAGGTGACTAAAAGGACATCTCTGCAGCAATAAATTAGTGTTGACCATCTGTATGTGGACAATAAACTAACATTACTTAACAAGTCATCACAGCATTGCTGTTAGTTTTATTACACCGTGATTTCCAGAAGAAAATAATACACAAGCCTATTTTTCTTTCAATAAAATTTACTAGCACTTTGGTTGAAGAAAATAACTTGGACCAAGATTTTCTAGTATTCAATGCTGTTTGGTGGTGGCAGCGTATTATATTCAAAAGCTACAGTTAATGTCTCTGAGCCAGAGAAACCCACAAACATAGATGGGAAGGTGACGTTTATGATTTTATGTATGTACCTTTTAAAAATGAATAAAACCATTAACATGATAACACATGCTATAGGTTTAATTTAGGCTACTGTGTCTTTGGCATGCCTTTAACTTCAACCTGAGATTGGTCAAACTGGCCCTTTCTCTTAATTAGAGATGATTAGGGCATCCTAAACATCAACCACATGAGCATGGGGTCAAATATTAATAGCAAAGGTAATAACACATCTTTAAAGCTGATGAGACTTTGGACACCAATGTGTTAATTACATCTATTGTGACTTTCACTGCCATTTTAATAACCCCCCAAAATACACACACACTCTCACAAAAACACTCGTGGCGCCACTGCATCACCTCCTTCGTGACAAACGCTTCTTCTTTCTCATTAAGGAAATCGCTCCTTTTTGCTGATTATTTTATTTGATGCCGTGATTACCACTCTGTGCACCGCATCAAGCAGTAGCGGACACCAGACGGCGGGAAACGGGCCTAATTGGGGCATGAGATGCGCAGAGTGGCGCAGCCGGGCTGGGTGGCCATAGAGGAAAGCCTCTAATGGGTTTGCCTGTCTGTGACTCTCGTGTGCTGGGATGCAACGCACTTATTGGTGTGTTTCTTATTCCTCAGACTGTCAAATTAGCTGCACAAAACTACAGTATGATTTGTTACATGGTCAGTTTTGCAGATGGAAAATCGATTTTCCGTTTAGATTTCTATAAGTGGGTGAATGCAGATGCCTACAAGGCGATAGGCCTGATGATAAGAAACAACCAGCTCACCACATGGCCCAAATGTTACAATTTAATTTTGATATAGAGAATCATCCCAGCATCTGCCTTTACTTGTTTCTAACCTGTTCTGCAAAGGCAATGGATTTAACGCAGTTTGATTGCTAAAAAAACGCGAAAAGGGTGGACACGGAATTCTTGATCTTTGAAATTGCTCTACAAAATTGCATTTGTTTTTGGTGCGCTTCCATTAAAAGTGTCTCCTCGCGTGTAAACAGCCGTTCCGCACTCAGATGCGCCGCATTAACCCGGGAGGATAGTATGTGAGCGAGTTTTTACTGGGGAAGATTGATGTGGTCCAGTTAGGCAGGCTGAGTGAGACATAGACCCATTTCAAGTGGGTTCCTCTTATTACAGCAATAAGTTACAGTCTGAGGGTCGAACAGCTGAGTGGATTCACCAACCAAGCTGCTAACAAAGCGCTATAATTTTTCTCTTGCCTTAGATTTATTTATTTATTTATTTATTTATTTATTTATTTATTTATTTATTTATTTATTTATTTATTTATTTATTTATTTTTAGTACTATTTGTATTAAACAACTCTACTATGAAAATTCTAATTATCTTCATAGTAGAAAAGTAAAAAGCTCCAATACACAACCATGGAAACAGTAGTAAGAGTAATTATTTAGGTTAATTTGGTCATTTTAGAAATCTTCTGTAAATTATTTATAAAGATAACACAGTGAAATAGACTGGAATGAAAAACAAGTCATTTTTTTTTAAAAGAGAATTATTTTTACACCAGTGCATCATAATTGACCCATTATTAGTTTTAAAATCTAAAGCTGTTCATTAGTTAATTTAAACTTTCTTTTTCTTCTACTTATTTTGTTCTTTGCTAAAGATATTTTCTGCTACATTAAATGTCTTCTTGTCATTAATCGGTTACCAAGCATAGTCCTCCAAAAGCATACAGACCATCCTCTTGGCTTTGGACCTTCTTAAACGAGGCCTGACAACACCCAACACAGAGAGTCCTTCTCCCCTTCTCTTCTGGTCTACACGTCTGAATCAAACGAATCGAGTCTCTGTTGCAGCTGATTGCCTCTCCTAAATCTCGGGGATATGGTAACAGCTTTCTTCATCTCAATAGACCTTCCATCAGTCCATATCGTTAACTTTCACGCTGTGCCACATATAGGCAACTTCCCTGCGTCCCGGCAGATTGTTGTTGAGGGGCATAAAATATGAGCTGCCTGCATGCGGTGCAAAGGAGAGAGACGAGTCCTCGCTCGGACGCCTTCTTTGTGCGGCTGCAAAGAAAACCATTTAGTCCCAGGCGGTGGTCTTTTCACCAGGCTCCCCCTGACATCTGCCAAAAGCCTTCTCTAACCAGCACTGTCTGGAGACGTAAGAGCAGAGCGCAGATCAATGGCTGTCCTGTTAATTGTATAATAGACCTACTCGTTGAGCGCTGCTAAAGGGGAACAATCGCTTAGAGTCCACCACGTCTGAGTTTGTTTGAACCAAACAGGCCTAAATACCTTTAATTGCACCCGTGCTGATGAAAAGTCGATGGGAGTTAAAGCGGCCGATGACTAACGGGGCTTAAATCCATCTGTACTCGTTTATTTATTTATTTCCTCGATTTGTCTCCACAAATCACCTGCCATGGGGGAATGGGAGCTATATTTGTTTTGTTTGTGATCCAAGGACGGGAGGGAAGCGGGGCTCTGCGGGACTGAGATGAGGTCTGGTGTTAAAAGGCTTATCTATTTCATCTCTTATATATATATAAATATATATATATATATATTTTTTTTTATTATGTGACAAGGTATGACAGGATATACGAAGAGAAAACCCATTCTTCTTAATGAAATAGAGTTTTAAATCTTTTTGCATTTTGTAAACATTGTCAATGACAGTGGTTTGAAAATTGGGATTTGCACATATCCAATCCTCTAATGGCATCATTATTCTGGTTCAAATTCTTTTAAGCGTCCATCCTTGATCAAAATAAAACCAGCCTTTGCATGTAGGCTACGTTCCAGCGTTTTAGACGTATATCTTTACAAATACACTGTCATGGCACGAGCTATATGAGATTAAACAAACACATTAAGATGTTTAACATGGAATAATTTGAGCACGAAAAGCTAATAAATCAGAGGATGGAATGACAGAGAATTGAATTGTGGTGTTTAGAGCGCGTTGGATTCTGTGCACGCATCCCAGTGAGCACGCGTGTGTCTAAAAAAAACAAAACAAACAAAAAAAAAAAAACACGAAAGGAAGAGAAAGGGGGTGTCACGTCACTGACATTTCCAAACTCTCGCTCTGATTGGTTCTCGTTTGAGGAAGCTCACGGGTTCTCTCAACTAATAAGCGCCTCCCCATCTCTCTAAAGGACATTATAATGCAAGGGACCTCCTTTTTTTAACCACAAACCGAATTTTCGTTCATTTAGACGATATATACTTTTTAAATAGTCCCAAAGTTGTAGGATTTTTTTCGAGCGCGATTTCGCCCTGGAGCGGTACGCAATGCTATCTCACGCCGACCTCCTGGATGCTCGGCTCGGTGAGTTATCGTCACTAAACTCCGGCCCTAAACTGCAGTGTAAGATTTTCTTTTTATTGTTCAACATTTTGACGAGATAAATAGCCTGTGTTGTTAATTATGTTGAGAGTTAAGAGGTGTACTGTTGCTCGAAGCAAATTTTTTGTACTACTTTATCAGCAATATGATCTGACAGCAAAAATGAACTCATCAAACTATGTCAATATTAGGTTTATTCGGATTTTGTTTATGTGAATTTAAGATGCGAGCCTATTGCATGCTACTTTTGTTTTAAGGTGCCTTGTATTTACTCACATCATCCTTACTTATTCTATCAGGGATGAAGGATGCTGCAGAGCTACTCGGACATAGAGAAGCTCTTAAATGCCGACTTGAAAGTGGAGTGCCGGATCAGGGGCATCCGGGAGACATGGCCCCTGGTTCAGACTCTGTAGAGGGAACCACTCTTCTGCCGGGGGAAGACATCACCACCGTGGGATCCAACTCTGCCGGTATGCAGGTAAACGGCAAGGAACAAGACAAGCAGCCGCAGCAGCAACAACCGCAACAGAACTCCGGTCAGACCTCGAGCCAGCAGAAACAAAAGCGGCACCGGACGCGCTTCACGCCGGCACAGCTCAACGAGTTGGAGCGCAGCTTCGCAAAAACACACTACCCTGATATCTTCATGAGAGAGGAGCTGGCGCTGAGGATCGGCCTAACCGAGTCCAGAGTTCAGGTAAATAATTATGCTGTGTGAAAATAATATTTTCAGGGTGGGGCTTTGGGGTCAAGATCTGATTGTGTTATGTCTGATGATGTTTACAA
The DNA here is from genome assembly GCA_037177495.1 of Rhadinocentrus ornatus. NCBI lineage: Eukaryota > Metazoa > Chordata > Actinopteri > Atheriniformes > Melanotaeniidae > Rhadinocentrus > Rhadinocentrus ornatus. Next base: position 5,731,035 of record JBAMHW010000012.1, read on the forward strand.
AAATAGATAAATCTATCTGCGATGAAAACATTCTAGTGGTATTTTCCTTTTAAAAATCATCTTCACGTTATTCCATAACCAAACTTTCTGCTTCGTGTATAACTGTAAAAGACCCAACATCAGAAAATGTTCGCAAATAATTACTTCATATTTAAGTGTTCAAATAATAATCAACACATAAACTTGATTTAACAATTTAATTTATTGTTCTAGTTTAACCATAATCAGTATATAAAGGGTATGCAGCTGTTGGTCTAGCATGCAGGGCTCTATCCGTGGTGCTGAAATGTTTCTCATTTGCGGATAACAGGTTCTTTTACAGTCGAAAACATTCATTTGATTTTCATTCATTAATTTTAAAACACAGTCTTTGGAGAATGTCCTTAGAAATAGAGACATGTATGTTGTTAAAGTACTTCTATGCTGGCATTTTTGTGTCCTGATGCAAATATTTAGAATTTGTAACTCCAACAATTGCATTAAACTGTGGTTGTAGTCATTCTTCATTTTAAATAATTTAATTTAATTTAACTTTATTTTATTTTATTTGATTTAATTAATTTAGTTTAATTTAATTTAATTTGATTTTATTTTATTTTATTTTATTTTAGAATATTTTATTTTAGCTTCGCTTATTTTAATTACGTTTTTCCATAACAAAAACAGAACTTTACTCGATGCAAATTAGCGGTCATTATCTTTTGAAATGTTTATTTTTCTAAATTATGAAAAGGAAACTTAGCATTCAACAGTTTGTGATTAAGATCAGCAAATAATCTGAAGCACATTGTAAACTAAATAAAGTAACTAACACATAACAACAATACTTATTTTTTAGTCAGTCTGAAAAAAACCAAACACATTATCAACCAATTTCAGTCTTATTTATATCTGGGAACGGGTTATTAACCAGTGATGTGAAATTCATGCAAATTATCCCACTGAAAGCAATAAGAACAGTATAATCATTAGTCACCTTAATAATCAATTCTTTATTCCAAGCAGTGCACAATCCAAGCCGGTTCTTGAATGCCGACTCCTGCTTAGTGTTGGTAAACATTAGTGCAGACCATGAAGGAGCAGCTTTCAGTGGGCGTGTTGGCCCCGTGCATGGCTCCACAGCCTCTCTCCTCTAAAATGCTCCATCAGCGACGTCTTAATAGAACTCAAGAATATATTGTACTTTTTTTAATGGAATGAGAAATTGCATTTTCTTTCACCGCCGAGTGTAATGGGTTTGGGCGACGTTTCACGGATGGTTGAGCGGAATGAGAGCGAGGTTTCACTTTTAATACAGTGGCATCGACTCGCGGCATCGCGCGCGCATTAATCACAGCAGAAGATGATGAAATCTCTATAAAGCCCAACGTTTATTCGCGTGCGTTTTATTTTTTTTGACGCATTTTATTTTAGCTTTTTTCCCTCAAAGCTGTGAACGTTGGTCGTTGTGTTTGTGGTAGAAGACGGCCACATTTAATTTCCACGTAGCCAGTAAAGCAGGTTGTTGTTTTTTTATTTGTGTGTAAATAAGATTGAATAAAAAAAAAAATCAACACACTCCTACGTAAAGCATCACGTGATGCCAGCCTGTTACTAAACTCTTTTATAATTGTGTATTTAATTAAATAAATTCTTTACGATTGCGCTCATGGTTATCACAACTTTACATTTATAGTCAGGATATTATACGCTTACTATCTGCAAACGTTTTTTGAGAAGCTTTTCTTTATGCTTGTAAAGACTGTATGCCTATTACAGTTTACGGCTGATAAACTGCAACGACTGCTGGACAGGGACATCTCAACACCTCTGTCAATAAAACCGTAGGCACCGAAGCCCGTATTTACCTGTAAATTTAGTTTTCCCTTATCGGTCCTGTTTAGTTGCATCAGGTAATATAACTGGTGGCGGTTTTGTGCTGCACAAAAACAAAACAAACAAAAAAACAACACTGCCCCAGACATGATATTCTACAGTCCCTCTGATCCTCTTTTGCTCCTTTTAGGTCTGGTTCCAGAATAGACGAGCTAAATGGAAGAAAAGGAAGAAGACCACCAACGTTTTCCGCGCCCCTGGGACGTTGCTCCCCACACCGGGCCTGCCACAGTTCTCTGCCGCGGCCGCCATGGAGAACAGTCTGTGCTCTTTCCACGCCAATGATTCGCGATGGGCCACGGGGATGCCGGGTGTATCCCAGCTTCAGCTCCCACCGGCCCTGGGTCGTCAACCAGGCATGGCACAGTCTCTGTCACAGTGCAGCCTGGGGCCAGGGCCACCAAACTCCATGGGTCTTTCCAACGGCCTTTCCTCCAACGGCCCTGGTCTACAGTCACACCTCTACCAGACGCCTTTTCCAGGAATGTCTGCTTCTCTCTCCGGCCCCACGAACGTATCGGGTTCCCCGCAACTGTGTAGCTCCCCGGACAGTGACATGTGGAGAGGGACAAGCATCGCGTCACTGAGGCGCAAAGCGCTGGAGCACACAGTGTCCATGAGTTTCACTTAGTGACTTTTCACCTTACGACCCCCTTTTCCTCCCTACTTCCTCTCCCAGCGCCGCCCCGCGGCACTACTTTTTCTGTTTTTACTCGCGCGATTTAGATCAAAACGACAGAATGAGGCCTGAAATACAAGAAAAGTGAACTGAATGTGATTTAATAATAAAGAAATAAAAAGGACAACACCAAGGGACAAATGAAAGAAAAAAGACACTATCGAGTTTGGGTTTATTTATGTTGTTAACTCAAAAGAATTTTTTAAATCAACTATTGATCTCTAAAATAAAGGCCCTTAATACTGAGAGCCAAAAAAATCGTCGTATTTACGTTTTTATTGGGTGTGTCTTTACGCACTCGTTATTGTGTTAAGGTGACGTTGTATTATGTCAAACGGTTATTTATAAGATTGGGTATACTATCTGGTAACAGGCATCCACATATGCCTATTGAACTGGGTCTCAGGCATGCACTGTGCATGTGGATTTAATCAACAAAGGAGAATACGGTGCACACTCAGATTGAGCTGGCCAATGTGTACCTCAGTCTGCATGAGATGAGAGCAGAAATCTAATTAAAAAGGAAACAAACAAAAAAAAAACCAAAACAAACAAAAATATATATATATATACAAACAAAAGATACAATGATCTCTCAGTAGGCCTACTCTGTTTTAGGATGTTTTGTGTAGATAAAACATTCTTGCTGTACACGCTGGTCTTTTTTGTGACATGTTTTAACTTATTGTATGTGCTATTACTTGACACATTTCTTAAATGTTTGAAATTACATCAAAATGCACCACATTGAAGGGTTTGTACCAATTTCACTTGAGCGAACAAATAAAAGAACTTTTCAAGAATCTGAAAACAATGATGTATGTCTCAATTGTGTTTAAATAGATTATATTTTAACAGTTTTTGTTACTGTTTTGTACAGCTACTGTGTTCAACAACAGGAGATTTTTTCATTTTTATATAGATTATGTGACATAATAACAGTGGCTTCTTGACGATATTTCAGCAACCTTATCAAAAATAGAAATTTGTTCCACCAACTTGTGTATTCAATGACCTACAGAAATGCTTTATGACAGTTTATGAGATGACAGGGTTAAAGACTTTATGAAGGGTGACTGGTGTCATGGTGGCGGACAGCAGCGGTAAAGATGTCAGTGCTGTGATATCACGGTCCCTGCTTTTAACCATGACGGTCATCCAAATGATCAGACTGGATGGACTGTTACCAAACAAGTCTGTGGCTCCACAAAGTACACATCTGGCTACATAGTCTATAAACTATGGACTTCTATGTTTGAACTGGCCTCTCAAAGATGAAATGATATAACTGCATCAGCTCAAGTAAGGAAAGACTGTTGATCAAAAATTCTGAGGCCAAATAAGATTATTTTCACATCAATGCTAAATAATTGATAATTGAGTAGCTTGTGTTTTGTATGTGACTATTATTATTTTCATGGTTCACTTTCACTTTACTATTTCTTGGCTCAGTTTATCATCTTCTTCAAGGTTACATTAGATTAGTGATGCAGAAAACACTGGCATATGGATCACAGACAGATTGGTGATGTATCCATGTACCCTTTTGTGTTTTTTTTTATGAAGTGTTAAAATTCCACCAATAAAAAATCTGTAAAAATAAACTTGTATTTATTTACCTTAAGTTGCACAATGAGCTGACCGTTACTGGATGCAATATTGACACATAATGGCACTTTTTAATAAATTAGAATTCCAGTCTTAGAAGTCATATACTCATACTTTCCCTGGTGATAATTACAAATCTAAACTCTTTATCCTCTCAAATCTGTTTAAAGAAGTTTAAAGAATTTATAACAAAATCCAGGTTTGGAATGCTTATTACATTACACAGAAATCATGAGTGAAAATACTGATTAACAGTTTAAGGTTGTTAAGCTTTTGTTTGTTTTTGATCATTTGGCAATTCTTTTAAAACTCCTTAAATTAGTTTTATAATGAGAAAACCGCTTGCCGTGCTTGCGTTGCTATAATTTCAATGATCCTGGTGATAAATGTAATGTCTACCGAATGGGTAGCAGCCCTTAAAGAGGTAAATAAAAATTTTCCATTTTGAAAGTGAGCAGACCTCACTGTCTGTGTCAAAGAGTATAAGTGTCAACTTGAGCCTGAAATCACAGCAGCTCAAATTAATCAGCGTGTTAACCTCATCTCATTTGCCAACACTGAGGCCAATTTATGGTCACGGGAAGGTAATTGATGAGATATGGCATTACCATAAGCAGTCCCACTGCCTGTAAACTTATAATTGGAGTTTCTGTAACAATGCAGTGAGGTTAAACAAAGGATTAATCATAATTAACAAAAGTATATTCCTTTTCCCATATTAAACAGTTGGTTCCCACCTTTTCTATTACCACAAATTTGTTTGCAGTAATTTACTGAAATATTGAAAATACCAAACCAAGTCAAGACCCAGAAAAATGTATATATTTCTGTGTGCCTTCACATTTGCGTAAGAAAATCAGCTGTGTTTCTCCTGTTGTGCCATAAGCAATTAGTTTAAATGAGATAGTTTGAAGTTTTCCAACATTAAATAAAAACATTTCTTATTTATATACTGTTACATTTACAAGTTGATGCAATGACCAGGTTGCAATCTTTTAATGTACAGAGAGGAAGAACACTAAATGACTCAGCAGGGATGAAAAACCTCAAGATTATTGAAAATATCCTTTTTAAATGTATGGAAATAAATTGCAATGAGAAGTTGTACTTACAGCAATACTTGCGAACTGGATGTTACACTCATTTATCAGCAGAACATAGTTTATAAGCCTTTTCAAACTCATATATTTTAAAATAATTGGGTCTTCTGAGAAACAGAGAGAAAAACATATACACAACTGTTTTTATTTTATTTATTTATTTAGTTTTGGATTGTTTCCTTCATAACTAGAGTTTATCGCCTGTTTGTCATATAAATTTCCCTCCACATTACCCATCTAAGCAGGAGTCAATCATTTTTCTCAGAATGAAGGCAGGAAGCCCACCCACCCTGCACAGGTATGCAATTACAAGATACCGCACAACAGTTGATCAAACGCTTCAACCACAGCCAAGCTGACTGCTGCTCCACCCATCCAGGTTGAAGCCGCAGTTGGTGTCAGCCTAAATGTGTGTTGATCTGGGACATCTACTTCTATGTGTGGCTCAGCCCACCAGATCCGGCCCTATGCTTACTACTGTGTCCTGGGCTGCAGTAACAGATGTGAAATCACATTACCCAAACGCTGCAATTAGTCTCACTCGCTCGTGGGTTAATGAGTTTGTGGAAATGTGCGACCCATTCCTCATTAGGTAATTTCTCATGCACTGATGAGAGAGGGAGAAAGATGTGGGTATAGCAACTTAGTGGAAATGGCACATAGTCTGCTGCAACATGTACTGTAAAGTATTTGGGGATAGAAGATATAATGAGTTATAATATATATGTAATATGTTTTCTGTAACAACTTTAAATAGAAAAACATATATATCTATGCTACTAGCATACAGTAAGAAAGTAAATTATTTACACCATCAAATGTTCTGTATTTGTACCCTGCAGCTTCTGTCATCAGCAGGTCTCATTATGGACTGACTATGCTTATTTCCCTGCTCTCAGGCTGTAGACCCTGTGAATAGACAACCGGGGCAAAGCTCTGTCATGACACAATGGGGAGATGACAAAAGAACTAATTAGCAATCAATTACCAACGTGTTTCTGTCCTGCACCTTTTATGTGGTTAGTTAGACTGTGGGGCAGGTTACCACCACTCAACATGTCCCCATTCATTCACTCACACATTGACCACCTGCTGCTTACATGTGCACGTATGTGTGTGTGCCGGTTTTGGTGAATTTAGATTGCTGAAGGGATGTAACCCAGTGACACATGGTTTGACAGAGGAGAATGTTACAACACTCTTGTGTGAGATAAGGTTAAAAAATCCTTGAATTAATCCAATTCAAACCATTAGAGGCAGCTGCTTTTCACTGCGTCTGCACCTAAGAGCATTAAAGGTAGTTGTTCATTAGCCTCATCTGTGCCAATCAGTCTCTAAATTCTCCTGTGTTGTATCTTGTTGCTTCTGTTTGCTACTAAAAGTTTAGACTGAGGAGGAATTTTAATTTGTTAAAGAGCAGTGAACACACAATTTCATGAGATCCAGCATAGATCAAGTTGATTTGGTGTCTAATTTGAACATGTGGCTTACTCGTTTCATTTCTTTCTCTCTATTGCTGTGGAACAAACACACAAAAGCAGTCACACACACACTCAATGTGACATCTGGGAGGAAAGTGTGATGTGAGAAACCAGTGAGTGCCTCTCATGATAACAACTCTGCATCTCAACAACCTACATCCATCATCATCAACACTAACATCTGCTCTGAGCCTCAGCTTTAAATCTCTTTCTGCTCCCCCAGCCCTTTACCTCTGCTTCCCATCCTCCTTTCCCCTTTTGTATCCTCTTCTCTCATTCCTATCCCTCTCTTCTGTCTATTCTTTTCTTGCAATAAGCCCATTTGTAATCACTCACCTCGATATGCCCAATCCAAATCTCCTCATCAGTAGATTATGCGTGTATTTCATTCTTGCTTAAACCAGCTTATAAAAATCAATATTTAATGATGATGTTATCAGAGCTTTTATTTGTAATTTAGCCAGTATGTCAGTATGAATGAGACTCTGTCAGCTTTATGACGTCAAGCATTTATTTTCTGCTAATGAGTGCTCCTGGTGGTGCAAAACTCCAAACCCTGTGGACATCTGATGAATTATTAGTAAAAAAACAAAACAAAACAAAACAAAAAGCTTAAGTTGATGCCACAGCACCTTTATTTTGTAAAATAAAATGGAGAGGTATAGAAATACTTGAAAATTAATGTCAGTAATGATCAACATTGATGAGACATTTCTTGCTAAATGTGGCTGCAGTGATTTAAACTTAAATCACAAGCAAACATTTGTTTGTTTCAATCCAAATCCTTTCATCTGCAGAGCAGGAGCGTATGTGTGGATGCATCAACTGATTCTGACATTTTCCAAGCAATGGCAATTACTTCACCTCTTCAGCTCTGGGAGTCAACATTGTTGAGAGGCAATGATCATGATAGTTTTTTCAGTCATTTTTCTCCCAATAACAAGCCATTTTTAATCCAATTAGGAGTGCTAACGTGAAAGGCATAATACCATGGCCCCTGGGACAGAATATGCAGGACATTTATCCCGACAGTCAATATTGGATTTCTCACTAAGCAGCTGTGCCTGCTCTCTCTGACATTCTCCACTTCTGCACAGTGATCCGTCCTGATTAAACCAGCTTTTCTACTTTATCAACATTCATTACATGACCTGGTCATGCATGGCCACGGAAACCAGGGGCAGCAAAGTTGCATGCTTGACGTTGGGGTTTTCCTACTGCACTTTCACTTTATATTTAACAGATTTGTGAAAGTTGATCTGTATGGTTTGACTTTAAATTGTGTTATAGATATTATAACAAGTATATATATGTGTTATGGTATTCCCCAAAACTTTCTCACTGAAATGCTAGATTTGATTTCATATAAAAAACTTGAATGCAGCTGGCAAACTGATTTTGTACTGAACTATTTTGTGGTTACACTTCAGATCTTATGTTGTACTTATTTCTTGAAAACTATGACTTCTATTTACATATTTTTGTTTTGTTCAATTAGTCTGGCTAAAATACAAATGCATATAAATATATAGTGTAAACACTTAATGACAAGACAGCCACAAAACCGTGTCACTGCTTTGATGCAGCTAAACATCGCCACCTTCTGGTGAGGTTGGGTGATTTGTATGAATGGAAAACAAATTTTCCATTCATCATTTTTTTTTTTTCAAGGAAATTTAGACAGATGGTCAATAGATTTTTATCTCATCTTGGTGTCACTTAATGAAATATGTCTGTTAGCTCTACAGAGGGTCACACAATTATTGTTCCATCAAAACATAGATAATAAAATGCATAAAATTCATGAAAAAGTGGGTTGCTGTTTGTAGTTGATTGTAGTCAATACATGTGTGCAGTGCACTGAATCATTGTCATTGAGTGCATTGATTATGTGGACTAATCAATGTTTATTAGGCTGGATGAGACCGGCTAGACCACAGCAGAGGCTGAATGATGAAGGAACACATTTACTTAGTGTCAAAGGCTCACCCACCTTCACTAAACAGAGCAGCATGTTTCAGAGAGTAAGAAAACTTCCACCAGGGAGCTTAAAATAACATGTTAAAGGGGCAATATCTACAGTATAGGTTAAATTTAGATGTGTAGCATCATTGGAGTAAACTAAGTTTTTGTTAACCTTTAAGGTAATTTAGCCAAGGCAAGAAATTAGCAAAGTCCTACCAACTATCTATGGACTCAAAACAGAAGCAAAATATGATCCAAGGTTCTAATTTTGATTTTTTTTTTTTTTTCGTTCTTAAAGATGACAAAAGTTTGGCTTAAAATATATTTTAAAGATATTCTGTATATATATATAGTTCTCCCACCCTAAAAAATAGCAGTGGACTTTGGTTCCTTTTATGGCCGAGACAAGCTTTAAGAAGCCAGTGACTCTGACACACAATGACAAACTCATTAGACAAAAAGGTGAAGAGGAAGTTGATGCTCTGCTGTTTTCATACTTGTTAGATGAGACATTCTCTGACTACACCTGAAGAATTAATTTCCAAGAAATGAGTTAAAAGGTCACTGTCTGACAAACTGGAGCCTCCTAAAATCTTTGTGCAGACCAAAGTGTGGCTTGTGGAATAAAATGTGTGTCACCTTTGCCACCTCAAAATATGCAAAACATACTAGTATTGCTCCTACAAGTATGCTTCAATGTTGGATTGTAGACCAAGGTTATTTATTTATTTATTTATTTATTTATTTATTTATTTATTTATTTATTTATTTATTTATTTATTTATTTAT
>JBAMHW010000012.1:5740631-5751028 GCA_037177495.1 Rhadinocentrus ornatus
TTTATTTATTTATTTATTTATTTATTTATTTATTTATTTATTTATTTATTTATTTATTTATTTATTTATTTATTTGGTAACACTTAATTGTACACTCCACAATACTGGACACAAAATTTGCTTCGTTACTAGGAAACACCTTAGGGGCAAATCAGGAACTAATGGGCAGTTAACCAGTACTTACTGGTGACTACAAAGACCAGGCTTATTAGGGAACTACTGGTTAGTGATCAGGGGAAAAAAAGACAAATTTTTCATGTGAACGCAGGAATAACTCTGACCCAGTGAGTGAACAGCTCATTTAGTCAAAAAATTGTTTCCCATTGGTTAATGCTCTCTCTATTGGAAACCTTGTAAGAATGAAATGCAGTCCCACTTCAATATTCTTGTACTGCTGTGTCATCTTAATTTTACTTGCTCATCGCTACTAAGTAACAAGTCATTACTGAATCATTGAATGGTTATTATTTATTATATCGTTTACCTTCATGTAATCCTCAAGGCCCACTATCCTGCAGGTCTTAGATGTCTCCCTGCGGCAACACACCTGATTTAAGTGAAGGGCTCATTAGCAGACTTTTGCAAAGCGTGTCAGAGAGCCTTTAATTTGAATTAGGTGTGCTGCAGCAAAGAGACATCTAAGACCTGCAGGATAGTGGGCCTAAAGGACCAGGGTTGGGGACCTCTGATGTAAACTCAAACACCATACCAAGTACTTACAGAGGAACGCATCATTAACTAATCAGTACCTGACCAGTACCTACTACTTTTGTGGCATTTTTCTATATTGAAAATAACTATTTGATCTTTTTCTAACCAAAGGTATGATTTCTATGTTAGATCCCATTTTTATCATGATAAGTCTCATGACTTTATGCATATAGCTATCTAACATGTGCAAACCATTCAAGATTGATAACAACTGCAGAAAAAGAGACAGTATCAATTCAACAAACTGTACTTTGTTGTTGAGTTTAACCAACTTTCTTGAATGGTTCCATTAACTCTTCCTACTGTTGCCTGTTTCCAAGACATGAGGCTCAAGATCTTAAAAAAACCCAACTTAATTTTGCTTATTGCTTAAAGTATTAAACAGCCTCATGTTATTTGTTATTGATTCTTCAAGTTATAAATGCTCATGTATTCATGCCTTTATTTTGAAATAAGCATTTTATTTTGAAGACGGTTTGTGCATTTCCTTTCCTTCACATTCTACCTTTGGCATGTTTACAGCGGTGTTTATACTGAAGCAGGGTGAATGTAAATGTAACTTACATTGTCTTAGTGCTGTCCCGCTCCTGTGTATGTTTGCACTCTTTAAAATGCTGATTTTTCATGATCGGGATTTAGCATCGTTTAGCTAACTGAGTTTGTATGACTGCTAACTTCAGATGTCTTTCAGTTAGTGTTAACAGCAGCCCTGATGAATACTAGTTGATTTATGCTGTTATGATGTATTTATTTACCGTGAAGTGTTGGTTTAGGACATGGTATTTATTGTACAACAGTACACACTGTAACAAGATAATGTTATTTCGAATGTCATGTTTTAATGTAGTTGCAAATCAGTGTAATTTGACATTTTCTTTGTTTAAAAGAAAACATGTGATCACACTTTGGTTTTGTGATCTAAAAGAGTTTCTTTTACATCAAGATAACATCTTGTAAAGACCTTTTATAAGTGATTTTTTTATGTATTATTTTTGTAATTTTAAACCCTGACATTTACACAGCCAACTAAATTATCTAATATATAGCATATCCAATTATATGCTATGTCTGTGTGCTTTTACAAGTAAATACAAAGAACTTTGTGAATTTCTGGACAATATTAAACTTTCTTTTACTACCATGTTTTCTTCTTGTAAACAGTATGGTTGGGGAAGATTTGCACGAACCTGGAGGAGGCGAACATGGGTCTTTGGAATGCTAGGCATAAAAGGCATAAAAACCATGAAAAGGCGACCCATTCTGAGGCTAGTCAGAAAACAATCCTGGCAGTCATAAAGCGTTATGTTCGCCAAGGGATCTCTATCATCTCAGATCAATGGAAGGTTTACATGATGGCATTGGCTAATAGCGGATATGTTCACTATTTGGCTAACCACAGTGCACTTGAAGCTTACCTCAACAGAGGCAAGCTTCAAGTGCTCCATTCACAAGAATAGTGCACTTGGACATATGCTTCAGGACATACAAAAACAGTACAAAGTTTATGATATATGGAAACGATAGTTTTTTTAGGGTGGGGGTAATGCTTGTGTGTGTGTGTCTAACTTTAAAGTACAGTTTGTTGAATTAAAACTGTCTGTTTTTTGTAGTTGTTATCAATCTTAAATGGTTTGCACATGTTAGATAGCTATATGCATAAAGTCATGAGACGTATCGTGATAAAAATGGAATCTAACATAGGAATTATACCTTTGGTTAGAAAAAGATCAAGTAGTTATTTTCAATATAGAAAAATGCCACAAAAGTAGTAGGTACTGGTCAGGTACTGATTAGTTAATGATGCGTTCCTCTGTAAGTACTTGGTATGGTGTTTGACTTTACATGAAGGTAAACAATATAAGAAATAATGACCATTCAGTGATTAAGTAATGATTTGTTACTTAGTAGCAATGAGCAAGTAAAGTTAAGATAACACAGCAGTACAAGAATATTGAAGTGGTACTGCTTTTCATCCTTACAAAGGTTTCCAATAGAGAGAGCATTAACCACTAGTAAACTGTTTTTTGACTAAATGAGCTGCTCCCAGTGCTCACATGAAAAATTTGTCTTTTGTTCCCCTGATCACTAACCAGTAGTTCCCAAATAAGCCTGGTCTTTGTGGTCACCAGTAAGTACTGGTTAACTACCTATTGGTTCCTGATTTGCCCCGAAGGCGTTCCCTAGTAACGAAGCAAATTTTGTGTCCAGTATTGTAAATTGTAACCATTTATTTATATTTTCATTTATTTATTCAATCAGAGCTAAGTATCAGGCATTCACGAGTAGAAATTAATGATATCTCAAGTCAATATCATTTACTTCAAATATCAAATATTTTCAACTATAGTTTCAAATACAGTTTCAAATATCATGCAAACTGATTTGTCACATTTTGTTTTTATTTTTGGGGTTTTGCACCAATAGGATGTGAATTAATATTTTAAGTAATGATCTTATTTCCACTGATTTGTGAAAGTGAAATTTTTCTCTCTTTTTATTTCAGTCTGGCTGATTTGGATTCTTTAGGAGAAGAGGTCCCTATCTGCTCCAGAGAAATCATTTCATATCAGCCTCTGTAATTATACTATTATGTAGAATTATCCTCATCATCTGGATGCTGCATTAATTATTACTGTTTCTTTGCTTATATGTTTTATGCTGAATACAAAACGTATAAGATGACCGACTTGAACTAGTAAAATCAAACTAAGGAAACTGGCCTGCATCAGATGGGAGTAACCATACCTCCCCTGAAGAACTCCGTTGGAAGGTAATTAAAAAAAAGAGCGTTTTATCCATCACTCCTCATTAATACACTTTGTATGGGGAGGAGGAGCAAGTGGGAAAATCCATGCAAACTTTTAAGTAATCTCTCTCTGTCAGGTCGGTCCAAATGGGGAGGGTCAGCTCATTATAGGCCCCACAGGAGATGAATGGGTCAGTCAGGCATTTAGGTTGGACCGCTGTGTTGACAGAAGGATCCACACAAAAAGTGTGTGTGTGTGTGTGTGTGTGTAAGGAGTCGGCACACAATAAATAGCAAAGGCAGATACTTAGTGTTATGTGCTGTCTTTGCCCGGGAGCAGGTGTGGTGAAGGAGGCTACATGCTGGGCTATGAACAGGGTTAAGGCACTAATGCCTGGAGTTAACAATTACAGTGATTTAACTTTGACCACATGGAGAGGTAACTGTCACATTGAGACCACCGGGATTATCACAGCAACACTGCACTACAGTCTTTAAAAGCCTGCTTCTGTTTAAAACAGGATCCGCTGCATTTAAGGAAACTGGTTGTATAGTTTGTGATTCTCATTTGCAGCTGCACTAAAAAAGTTAACTGTAATTGATAACATTACAAAAAGCCTTACAAACTCTGTTATAACATTTACCACCAGATGGTGGTGTAGACTAATTTTGCTGAGACAGAGGAGGCTTTCACTTTTACAATGGTAGAGTGTAGAACATTTTATATTAACCCTTTTTGAACCATAGTATAATGGAAAGTGGTATTTTGCATCACTAGCAATGCAGTACTACATGAAGGGTAAATGACATCTTAAACATACAGACAGATGACAAAATAAAAACAATGAATAAGTTTAACGACAAAACTTCTTTAGCTGGTTACAAATGTTTATTTAGCAACAATTATTTAAGTATCCTGAAGTATTTATTAATATCTAAAGCTGAATTATCAGATGCTGCACTGTGGGGGGGTGCTTTGAATCCCAGATAAGGTCATTCGGTGGACTTTGCCTTTGCCTCTGCTTGTTTCAGGTGCTCCAACCTCCTCCCACAGTCCAAACCATAAATGTTGGATTAATTTGTGATTCTAAATAGACCATCGTTGTAAATGCCAATGTGCATGCTTATTTGTTTCTTTGTTGACACTGTGAAGAACCAGGGGCAGCAAATAGTAAAAAATGGGGAACAAATGCAGGAAGCATGATTCCACACAGGACAAAACTTCAATCTGCAAGGTAAAAGGCCTGCATCAAACTCCACCACATTGAATATTGCTATAATGTTTATCATCTTTAAGCTTTTTTATGACCTTTAATGTCATCCTGGAGGATGGTATTGTACACAGATGCAGCGACTCGAGACTTTACACAACGGTGCACATTTCTTTTGCTTATAGTCATCCTTATTATGTCACATCTTTATGTAGGACTTATTGAACATTGTATCACCGTCCAACATTCCAGTCTCTAAAAGTATTAATCAAACTCATAACATCCCAGTGGACATAACGAGACTGCTAAGAGCTGCGTATGCACATTAAGCTCTGACACTAACTTTCACTGACAACATAAACCATAACTTTTTCCACAACTGCTGATCTACTTCTACTTCTGTGTGGTGCTACTGGTACTTTGTATTATTCTGTGCAAAATTACTGATGGCTGTGTCAAAAAAAATAAAAATGTAAATGTTAAAATTTCTTTCTTTCTTTTATAAATTGGCACTTAGTACCCAATAGTACACACACCATCCTAAACTTTGCAAACATTTCCCTTTTCCTCTTATCCTTCACATTAGCTAAGCTAATTTAAGCAGTGAGATCCTGACTAATAAGTTCAGACATCAAAGGCTTTGTTAGAAAACTAATTATTATCAGCGACTACTGGCTTTTAAATGAAAATAATACACCTTGAATAGGTCATCAGCATTGTAAGATAACAAGCTGAAGAGCTGTTGGAGTAAATGTTATTCATTACATTCATTACTGCTACTTTTTTTTTGGGGGGGGGGGTTACAGTCCAGTGTGTGGCATCACAGACCTTCATCACTAGGAGAAAATGTCAGCTATAATTAGCTCAAGATAATTGCACACACAGTCTCTCAGTTTCTTTTCAGATGAATGAGAGAATGTGAGTACTGTTGTATGAGATGTATGTATGCATGCTGACAGGATGATGATCATCTCTAACACTTGGCTACATCTGAGTTTGACCTTTCATAATGGCAGCACAGACACTCAAAATTAGTCTCATCTAAATAAATTTGCTATGTTGTCACAGGCTGAATTACATCACAGACCCTCTCTTTTGTGAACTTCCTCACCCTTTCAAAAACTGTTCCATTCCCTTTTGTGTGCCATGTTGTGCAACACACGACACTCCACAGTTCAAAAGATATTTAGAATCCAAATGTACATGTTACTTTTCTGGCTAAGAAGTGGACCAGCAAAATCAAGCAGAGAAAATGTCTTATATAAAACTGAGCAAACATTACTGCAGTAAACCTTCATGCAGCCATAAAATGTTCAGCTTGTGTGGTAATTTACATCAACTTCGGGACACAGAAACAGATGTGCTGAGTGAGATTATTTGAGAAGTAAAGACTAAAGATTTCAGATACTGATTCAATGAGTCTAGGTTTATGTGCCAATGACATCATTAAAAACTGAGATAGGGAGATCAAACAGCTCCGTAAACAAGAACACTTCTGTCACACTGTCCTGCTCACGCCAGTAACCAGTGCTGCTTCTAATCTAACGTTACCTTATGTAAGAACCTTAACATCTTCTTAATCAAGTTTATGAGGCTTCACGTCACTAACCATTGAACATTAAATAATGATTAAATAAACTATCTCAATGAATATGACTGAAAACACGTTGTGGTTTTAGGATGGAGTTGAGGAATAAACCACCACCATATGATGAAACCACAGAAGAAGTCCTCCCTACATTTACGGTTAAGTTCTGCAGACTTCACTCTTCAAACTTCACAGATGATATGGAGCACACAGCTTGCAGCCAAAAGCTTTCCAGTCTCTAACACCCCCCCCCCACACACACACACACACACAATTCCTCACTGACGTCGCAAATACCCCCAGCTGTTTGTTGAGAAGTCACGTCAAAACTTAAAGCTCGTGCTGTTTGAGCTGAATACAGGGTTTCTATTTATATGCTTATAATGTACTAAAATATCACAACGACTAGAATGGCTTGAATAAACAATGTAACGTCGTGTAGGAATTTAAATTTAATTAATCTGTGTTTCTACTAACGGAATCATCCGTCCCTATTGTTTTCCACGCGGCCAAGCATGTTAAATGCCCGATATGGGTTTGGACAAGCGATTTTTTTTCATACCTTATTAAAAATAATTGTTAGTGCGGTGGGCTCAGAGTTCTCAGTGACTCTCATGTTGGCCTGTCTGTCTGTTTGTGCTGCTATAAAAGCTGCCACCTCGCAGGCAGCGCCGTTATTTTCTTCTCTGCATCACTCTTCGAAAGACGCACCTCAGCATGTCGGCGGCTCTGCGCGCACAGCTGTTCCTCTTTTTCATCTCCCTTTCAGCGCGGATGGGGCTCACTCGTTACACTGAGGTACGGTGAGGTTTTAATTGTTGAAAACTTAAAGAAAAAGTGGTATTATTTTTTAAGTCGGGTGTCTGTAAAGTTTCTTTAGGAGCGCACCTGAAATTTGTTTGTTTCTCTCTTGTTGTAGAGCAACGACCCCTCAGATGGATTATATTCTCTGCTCAGTTTGGCCCAGAAAAGAGAATCAGAGGATTTTATTTTCCGTCGACCTCTCAGTAAGAATCGTTTTGAACAAAGGTTTTATTCAGTAGCTGATTATGCGTAACACTATAACACCCTTTACATAATGAAGTAGGCTGTAATAAATAATGAACATGGAGTTGTGAGTTGTTCATTGCTGTACATGCCCATATTGCTTCCCATACAGAACACGACTTAAAACCTTAAATTAATCAATCCATGTACAACTTTACCTAACAGGTAGTCTACTGCTCCCAACTTAATAATAGAGTTTATGTTTTTAAATTTAATCTCAGATATTTTTCATGCAATGTGGAGTTGTGTAAAGTGCTATCTTGATCACCTATATTATAAAAAACAGATATTTTATGTGCTTAAATATAGGCTGTTGTTGGGACTGGTCTCTATCTACACTCTTATATTGTTGTGACTCCTCATAAATCTTAGTATCTAAGTATGAACATTTTACTTTTAGAGGAAGTTTAATTTTGAGTGATATGAGGTTTCATTTTGAGTTCCTATGAATCTCCAGAAATTCATTCAGATCAGTGTGACACCCCTTTAAGCATTGCGAACACAACTGTATGTGATGTTTGTAGGATGCTTGGACATGCTGGCCACTGAAGGCTATTTCACCTTTGTGGCAACCCGGCCGCAACTGGCTTGTGCTGCTTTCATCATTGCTGAGCCCAATGAAGTCATCAGTCTTGAGCTTTCTGACGTCAGTATTGACTGCAACGCTGGAGACTTCATAAAGGTTGTCACACTCACCCAAAATAACTCATGCATGCACATTCCCGACCCTTCTGCTGAGAGGGAGGACGTTCACGGCATTGCAGCTAAAGACTTAAATTCTATTTTATCTTCTTCTGTTTGATTAAAATATTGCCAAACAGGGCTAAGGCAATGTTCAAGAGCCCAAATGCTCCACCAGATCATTTTTGCTTTGGTCACATTACATTGCCCAGGGCAAGTGTGGGAAGCAAAATCTTTAGTTCTAGCGCCAAGCCTGTCAGTTACAAGGCAGTTTTAGTTGAAGTGGGCTAAAATAGAACAAAGCATGGCAGAGGGAAAGACTGAAAAAATTGGGATTACACACTGGGTCGAAACACAACAGCACTTTGATTTTTCCTATAGCACTGATAATGAAAATTAAATTCACAATAGTGAGTGTGGATGGTGATGTGAAATGTATTAGACTCATAACTTTTTCAAAGAGTTAAAGTAAACTGATGTTGTCTTACACTAAATATATCATAGCTGGCTAAGATATATCAGAAACTTTTGGAAAAATGGTACAATAATATATTTTTAATGCCATTCAGCTGGTGTAGTCTGTTTTACTGCCATGCATCATCCATACTCTGTTCCACATTCTGCAGATTTTTGATGGCTGGGTTTTGAAGGGAGAGAAGTTCCCAAGCAGTCATGACCACCCGCTCCCTCCACACGAGCGCTACACAGACTACTGCTCCTCCACAACACCAGGAATCACCAGTCGGTCCTCTCAGAACGTCGCTATGGTCTTCTTTCGCATTCACAGCCCTAACAGTGGCTTCACCCTTGCTGTTAAAAAACTACACAACCCTTTGCGTGAGTCTTTGAAGTTCATGGCCTAAAAGTCAGAAAGCAACAATAGTTTTGCAAAGACATTTCACTTGTAAACTTTTCTTAAGAAGAAGAAAAAAAAAAAGAAAAACAATACTGGCGTGACAAATAAGACCCAAGGCATTGCATCTAAGTCTGTTTTGTTTGGTTCATTTGACATGTGCTTTAAAGTGAATTTTAGACTCGAGGGACTTCCTACCTTGTGTGCATGCATGTGTGTTCTTCCTGGATATTTGTGCTTGGTCAAGCATTAATCAGAGCCGGGAGTGACGTGAAGAGATTGAAAGAGAAGGATGCACCTGTTTTCCAGCTGCTTGACAAACACGGTGTTAACACTGTGTCAAGCAACATAACAATCACTGTCTGCTAAAAGACAATGACACACTAAGAAAGAACACTGGCAAATGAAACACAATGTTTGAATAGATTATCTGGGCAAACAACATAAATCCTTTGGCCAGTGTGTGAGATTTATTCCTATACTGACCATTCGGTAAAGCTCAGTGTACTTTCTTTTTATTTTTCTCTTTTGTGGCCAAAGTCTCTTCTGTGTCATTTGGGTAAAACGGCTTAATAACACAATAATTGATCTTTATATGCAATAATGTAATACACTTTATGTGTAAAAGTAATCAAGGCTATACAAATACATATGTAGAGCCTTCTTGACCCTTAAAAAAGTCACCTTCAGTTCTAATATTTCTGTATTGATAGGCCTTACAACTAAAATGTTAAATTGAACAACAGGTGAAGTATTGCAACTGTAGTTTTGTATTCATGTATTGCACTCCAGTCCAGCATACCTAATTTATTAAACTGAAATTAGTTTTTTATCTTTATCATAAGACCTGGAATAGAATTTCCATACTGATTCCAAATTGTGTCTTTTCCCTGATTATGTCCACTTTGTGACACAAGGTGCCAATAATGAGTTTCTCAGGTGATGGGGGAGCTGTTTGAAATTTGAAACCTCTCTCCCTGTGTGTGCATGTGTCTGTGTGTTTGTGTGCAAAGCCTGTAACATCATGTCTCAGAGTCCAGAAGGCAGCTTCACCATGGTGATACCACATCAGCGCAGAAACTGCAGTTTCTCTATCATCTACCCTGTGGAGATCCGACTGACAGATCTCAGCCTTGGGGAGGCCAAAAGCAATGAGATCAGTCCACTGGTAAGACAAACAGACAAACAACCTGCTTTTTTTCTGTTAAAAAAACATCTTACTAAAACACTCTTGTGAGTTTCCTGAAATAATTCAAATGATTAAATCTGTAATGCACTAAAACACAATCATATCACACACTTATTGAGTTTTAGTTAGTGTGTGACAAATATTATCTTTGAATAAGGTTGGTGGAAAATAATAATTGTATATTCTGAGAAAAGACCTTAAGGACATGGTCAGACAAAAATGGGAGACCAAAAATGTCCTTTTCTGTTCTGTTTATTTTTTTATACATAATAGAAATAATTACCCATTTGTAAATTTCTTCTTTTTCTTTTTGTTGTTATTGTTCTTCTTCTTATTATTATTTTTTGTTATTATTATTATTATTATTATTA
>JBAMHW010000012.1:5764771-5781933 GCA_037177495.1 Rhadinocentrus ornatus
AATAGCAAATGGGACTAAGATTAGACTAAAACCAAGACTAAAGATAATTTGTGCATTATCAGATTAGAGGTGCAGCACTTTGACACCAACAGCTGCTCAGAAGACCAAAAGAGCTTGAAGGTCCTGTTATAAAATACAGTGTTCTTTGAGAGTTCCTATCCAATACCAATACTCTTGGGCAAATGTGTTTAACTTTGCCAGTCACTTGACTGATTCGTGGTTTAATGTGAGGCTTTTAAAGTGGTGCTGTTGACCACCTATCACAATCAGTGGTTTGATCCCTACAGTCCAGCCCAGATGAGTTTTAGGGCAAGATAATGAACAATATGTTGCCCCAGATGTGCTTACTGATGTGTAGGAATGTCTGTAATAACAAAAAAGGAGCAAAGTCATTGTATGAAAAATGAAAAAATAAAAAAATGTGTGAATGTGGCTTTGGGTCATCAGCAAGATTAGATTATTACTAAAAAAGTGCAATCAGTTAACCATGTCATTTGATTTTCCTTTGAGAGGATTAAATTATTTTGGGTAATTTAGAAATCCTTTTACAGCCTTATAAAATCTCAGTGTTAGGGAGAGAGAGATTTACACTTAACTTTATTAATCCCTTGGTATGACTCCCTCGGGAAATTTAAAATTCCAGCAGCACATAAGAAAAGCAGGTAAATAAGCACACGGGTAAAAAGAGCAAAACAAATCAAAAGAGCAACACACAGATAAATAAAAATAAAATAAAGACAGAAAGAGCTAGATATGGCTTTGTATAGAATACAAGTTAAAATGATTACACTATAGATGAAAATGCGGTTATTGCACTATAGAATATGATTATTGTACCAGGGAAAGTGTTCCTCTGTGTGTGTGTATGTATTGTACACGTAGATGTAAATGGCAACCCCCTTTTTTTAACTGTTTTCTATACTATATACTATGTCCTCCTCTCTGTCCTCTCTGTCCTCCTCCCCCCAAGTGAGGAGTTGCAGAGTGTTATGGCATGATGAACAAAAGAGTTCTTAAGCCTGTTGGTCCTACACTTGGGAAAGAGCAGTCTCCACTGAACAGGCTCATCTGGTAACTGATGATGCAGAGGGTGGCTGGCATTGTTCATAATATTCAGCAGTTTGTCCAGAATCCTCAACTCTGCCACCGTCACCAGAGAGTCCAGCTTCATGCCAACCACTGAGCCGGCCCGCCTGATCAGTTTATCCAGTCTGGATGTTTCCTTCTTGGATATGCTGCTCTGCTGTTTAGCAGGGTCCGAGGTGTACAGGGTGAAGAGAAGAATGGCCACGTGATGTCCTTCAGCCCAACGTACTGTGGTCTGCCAGTGAGGTAGTCGGAGACCCAGTCCATCAGGTGGGGGTCCACTCCCGTCCTGCTCAGTTTGTCCCGAAGCAAAGAGGGCTGGATGGTATTGAAAGCACTGGAGAAGTCCAAAAGAAGAATCCTCACTGTGTCACTTTCCTTATCCAGATGGGGATGGGCTCGATGAAACAGGTAGAGGATGGCATCCTCCACACCAACACCTGGCTGGTAGGCAAACTGCAGGCGGTCCTAAGCGTGTTGCACCTGGGGTCTGAGGAGGCTGAGGAAGAGCCGCCCCAAAGTCTTCATCAAATGTGAAGTGAGTGCCACAGGTCGGAAGTCATTCAGCTCGCTGGGCCAGTTCTTCTTTGGCACTGGAACGATGCGGGATGTCCACCAGAGGGTGGGCACTCTCCCAATCTGCAGACTAAGGTTGAAGATCCGTTGTAGTGGTTCTTCCAGTTGTGTAATATTATTCAGTGCTAGTTTGTACTTTGATTTGATTACATTACTGTACTGTGCAAAGTTATTGAACCACCCTTCATTTCTTCATATACAGACTTTTTCTTTATTACAGGACTGTGTGTTTCAGGCTCTGTTGTTTATTCTTTAACACAGCCTGAGAAGATTTAAAGCTCTTTAGATGATGTCTACCTTTTCTTCGGTTTTCTGTCAAGATGATCCCACATAATTTCAATAATGTTAAGGTCCACACTCTGAAGAGAGTTCATCACTCCGTAAGACCTGTTGCTGCTGATTTTCAGTCCAGTTCTTGTATCATTTGGCATACAACAGTCTTTTCTCACCATTTCCCTTCCTTAAGAAAGAATTCTTGATAGTCCCCTTAAAGAAATATGGAAACCATTCCTGATTAGATTTTACCAAACAGTAAATAGATTAATTGAAATACAGGGTTATTGGTGTAAACTAGATGCAAGTCAGTGCAGTGATCAAACAAGCTGCAAACAGGGGCGGCAAGCAAATTTTAGCACATACCTGGTTTACATAAGAAGTCATTGAATACATTGAATACAAATAGCTAAAATAAACAAAATAAGTCAATTTTATTACCTCAAAATCTCATTAATCTGCGTTTTTGAGCCACACTTTGATTTCTCCTCTACTGCCCTCTACTGACCTGACTTTTTTGAACTGCACACAGGATTAACAAGCTGTTTGAAGTGTTACTCCCTTCCTCTAAAATATCTTAATACTTAAAATGGAATAAAATCAAGAGAACAATGCAACGCTGGGGTTTACATACAAACACAAAACATATTCATCAGTTTTTAATTGGTTCAATTAATCATTAGCTTCTCTGGTTTGTTCTGTGAGCCACATGTAATTTATATGAGTATTTTTAAATATACCACCTGTTTAACTTGTATGTGTAACACAAAAGACAAACAGATCCCTGCAAATATACAGCTAAAAAGAGTAATGATTAAAAGAAACAATCACCAGTTTAATTAAGAGGCTGTTTAGGAGCATTTTTTAAAGCATGAAACATAAAAATGAGGGCATCAAATGACATAATAGATGTGAGTGCACGAAGACAAAAAAAAAGAAAAAAAAAGACACCACTGTGTTTGTGACCTTTGCTCAGCTGACAAGGAATGAGTTCACTGTTTGTTGAACATGTATTTTCAGCAACTTTAACATAGAAAGCTCTGCACAGTTTACTTAAAATATAAGTGATCAAATTACATTTCAGATTTTGCTTTTCATTACACGTGACATAAATCCACTATATTTCAGTCATGCAAAAGCAAAGATACTTTTAGGAAACTTAAATGTCAGCCCATACAGAATGAATAATAGCAAACTACAAGTGGTGGTATAAATAAACCTTCTTTTGTTGGTTGAATAGTGGTCATGAGGCAGAGGACAGGCTCTGTCAGGTCATTGTGGGCTTGTATACCAGTAGCTGTGAGAGGTTGGAATGCAAATCTTCACAAAGTTTGACAATTCATTGTTTGTTTTTTTGTTTGTGTTTTTACATTATTTCTCTTACTTTACAAGGGTCAGAACTAATAAAATGTTTACTACCATTTATTATTCATTATTTTAGTGTGCTCCACCGGTTTAATGTTATAAAAGGGAATAAAAGAGAAATTTCTGCAGGCCATCAAAGAATATTCTTATAATAGCTGTAAAGCCTCTCTCGCATATACATCTTGGACACGTATTTATATGGTAATGATGCATTATGGTAATGTACAGCAATGACGTAAATGTATGGTACAAAGTGACTGAAGAGCCCACTGAAGCACTATTTTTAACGTTAAGTATCCTAACATTCTTTACAGAAATTCAATTTTTAGCTTCTGTCAAATAAATCCTTGCCTCATTCAAATTGTAGTAATTGCAGTATTAATTATTTATTAACACACCATTACACACACACTTTCTTAGCTCTTTAGTATAGGTCTCTAATAGCATTAATAGACCTACGTCATTAATCTGCTGCCAGAAAAGGAAGAGCTACCCAGAAATACTCTTTGAGCAGCAGGATTTAAAAGGACCACTCAACCAAATAATTAAAACATTAATTTCTCATGGCATGATGCCTTTGTTTATAAAGTATAATCCTCCTTCTTCTCTTTTATGCATGCAAATAAGATGAAACTGGAAATGTGCGGCAATAACCAACCCACCTCTACTTGGCCTGTCTCCTCTGTTTGTCCATCAGTAATGAGCTTGGCCTTTTACTCCAGGATTAAAGACATTGTGTAGGAGGCACAGGAGGTCAGAATGTCAGGTGAACCACCTGCTGTCAAGAAGTAATCATCATTTGGCTATTTTTTAAATTCTATTCTTTAATGACTCTTGGTGGCATTTTCCTATTTTATTTTAATCTATTTTATAGCCAGACTGTGAGAGAAGCAAAACATGGTGTATGTCTTCTTGGTGAGCCAAGTTGTTCAGTATTTGACTTTGCACTTGCAAAGTGCATGGTATTATTGTCCACGTCAGCTTCCCCTCATTGAACTGACCGTGACCCAATACAGTAGTAATATCTTTGTCTGATAAAGTTACTTATTCCACCTCCACTACAGGACGTAGTGGACTGTAAACCTTTGGGTTCAAATATCTCCTTTGGGTGCGTTTGAGTTGTGTTTACTGGTGAGGCTACTCTGTTTTGTTGCTATATTTTACATTTAATTAGTGGTATTACAGTATTATGTGTCAAGAATTTATGACCTTTTAACCTTTTGTTCATTTAATTGTAAAATTACCATTTGTTTGGATTTAATTAACAAGGAGTGGTGAAAGAATTTGTCTCATACTGGAGATCTAACCCGCACAAGAAACCTAAAGTAAAATAATCCACCATTAATTAAAGCACTGTGGTCAAACCCTTACAACAAGAATAAGGACAGGGGTCAGAAAACACACTCAATGCATTAAAAGTAAATGGACCTTGACTCGTAATGTGCTGCATTAAAATTGTTTCATGAGCACTACAGTTAACTAAGAGTGGAACTGGTCAGAATAGAGGCTGAATTCAGGCCAGTTGCCATGAAAAGTAGAAAATGACAAACTTTAAGTTCACATGAAAGTGCTGTTTGATGTCTGCTCTTTGCTTATAGACCGGAATTCAATTCCTGAAGGAGTTTACTTTTACCTGGAATATCAGTATTCTGTGTCACTGATGCTTATCATCACCCAAAACCTATTGGTTAGGTTTGAATTAAATATATGGTTTACTTAAACACAGCCCTTACATACCCTCCTCAAGCTGCCAAATTGTGACACAGTGCCAGAAGCAATAATCTTTGGTTAATGAATGTACTAATGGCATGTAATTGTAGTTTCTATGTGAATAACTTGCCTAAGCTGGATGGTTGAACTTAAGTGGAGACAATTTGGAGGTCAGCACTGCTTTTGATTTCAAATTCCAAAGATTACTTTTCAATAGATAATTAATTTAAAGCAGGGTGGCATTAAATGATCAGTGGTAAAAGAAAAAAAACATTGTTCATTTTCTTACTTTTCTTTAAAAACGTTAGGTTTTTGAAACACAAATAAATTTGAATGGCAATGTCTTTTTGCAGCAACTACCTAACAGTTGTGACTGAGATAATGAGTGGTCAAATATCAATGCGGTTTAATTCCTCTTCCCCAGCCCACACAGCAAAGAGCTGTTTGGTAAGATACTTTATTAAATATTTTACCCATATGTGTGTATATGACAGAAAAACACACTCCATGTATAGAAAAAGAGCCTCTGCTTAATTTGATAAGTGGTTTGACTTGTGAAGTACTATGAGTGGTCACAGGACAAGAAAAGTACACTAGTATCATGTCCAGTTTACATGACAAAGAACCCAACAGAACACTTTTCTTCATTGCTGATTAATTTAAATAATTTCCAATTACCACCACAAAGATGTTAAAACGTGTAATAACAACACCTAAACAACTCAGACTTTTATGAGTTTATTGGGTTTAGATTTCAAGCATTTATAATAATTTTATTGTACATGTACGATAGCATTATTCTATACATGCCATAAATATCTTGCAGGACCAAGAGTTAAATGACCAGCCACTGGAGCATCTGCTCTACTTCAACATTGTCCGTCGACTGTCATTTCCTGAACTGAGAAATCGGTGCGGGGATCTTGATGTCTTGCCCTCTCTCCAGCCTCTTCTCACATTCGACTAGGTAGTTGACGCCATCAATCACTAACTGTACCAGCTCAACCTGTGGATGAATCACAGACAGGGTCGGTAGGAGCTGACCAATAGTTGCAGCTCATGACTAATCAGGGTTTAACGTCAATGTTAAAGAACCAGCTGGTATAAGTTATGACTTCCTGTCAAAGGTTTTGTTTATTCTATTCTATTCTGCAGTCTTTTGGAAAATGTTTTTATCCAAAGCGACTTACATCTGAGAGTAAAAACAACACAAGCAAGGATGGGACATCATTTTAAGTAGTAGTCAGACTGCTGTGAGTCCAGTTGGACCCAAGTGCTGTCATGTAGTGCTAGAAGTTTATGCTATGTTGCATTTAGCACCTCTAATGTATGTGTAATTCAGCCTTAAATGTTTCAACCAGAGAGCTATTCTCAGCAAGAGGAAGCTAAATACATAGTTGTCTCAATGAATAAGTATCACTTTGGTAATAGATTTACAGTTCTGTCAGAATATAAAACATCATTGCTCTTTGGCTCCTGGCTCCTGGCTAGCTTGGCCCAACTCCTATAGCTCTATAAGTCCCTGAGGTTCTTCTAGCCTGTGGCTCGCTTTGCTGCAGACTTGGAGGCACAGCCCCTTGATAGGTCTTGCTTTTAGTACTCTCTCTCCACCCAACTTTTGCAAGCTTCTCCTGTAGCTTCTCTCAATCAGTCCCTCAAAGTATATGCAAATAGCACCTCACAGAAGCAGCCAGGATTAGTTTTTAGTTATTTAACATAGAACTTTGAGGCTGTCTGATGCCGTCTTTCTGCAACTGTAGTTGATCCTCTACAGATTTGAAAAAAATCCTCTGGGGCTTTACATAAACACTGCGCACCTTGATTTGACTATTCTAAAGCCCTGAACTTACACATTTACAAACTTTTAAAGACTAATAGACTCTGTTGACGCAAAGACTCTTTGGAGGTTCTTCATGGAAGGCTGAACTCAAGAGACAGCAGTTCTTTAATGTCAAGTGGCACTTCCCTGCCAAGATTAGAGATTAAGACACAGCAGGGGGTTGCGATTATTTACAGCCCACACCTGTTCTGGAGTGAATATCTACTCTGCTCTGTATAACCTAATCCCTCTTTGCCCAATGTTCATCTTAATTGTAACTTAGTTAGATTTTTGTCTTGGTTCCCAACATTTACCTCTGACTTGCCCAGACGGTCAAGATTAGAGATGTCAAAGGTGTCACCAGTAGCAGCCGTGTCAACTCCTCCTGTGCCTCTCTTCTGTAGTCTCAGGTTTTCCAGGACCTTCTTGAAGCGGGGGTCCTATAATACAATCACAAAAATTAGTTGTTGTTTTTTTGTTAGTTTTTATTTTCTGACATTAGAACAATAATAAATGATTGAATGTTTCCTTGTGTATGATTGTATGTGTGCACTGTGAAATTGGTCACGTGTCTGATTCCTGCACTACCTTAGCAAGGAGGGGCAGGCGAATGTGTACCCCAGCCCTGAGCCCGGTGCCAAGGTTAGAGGGGCAGGTGAGAATGTAGCCAAGACGCTCATTCCACATGAACTCCCATCCTCTCTCCTGGATTAAATGCTCCACCTGAAGTTACAACAGAAGACAATTGTTCACTTTTTGGAGCCTAAAATTTGGGGGGAACACAATGACAGTTTTCTACTTAATGCATGAGCTTCCACATCTCTTCATTGCGGTGCAAAGAGACCAGAACACCTGCACACCTGTTTAAGACCTCTGCAGAACCGTTCAAACACTCTCTTCATGTTTCCTCCTTTCTCCATGGATATGACCCTGGTGTGATCTTCCTCATTGATCCAGATCAAGAAGTTCTTCTCATTGTTGTGCCTGAGTTAACCAGGAAAAAAAAATTTAACTCCAAACTAAACATTACAATACCCATGTTAACACTTTAGGTCATGTAAGTGAATGATTTGGAAGGAAAACACAGCAGAAGCCCTGTCATTGGTTTTGACAGCACAGATAAGGAAGTGGGCAGTGAGATCTAAAACTATGAAACTTTTTTATGTTGACATTATGAGCGTAAAAGATCACGAGGACACAAAAAAAGATGTTCTAAATGTATGGAACAAGCAAAAATGTGACATTGCTACAAAAAGCACAATAAACATCAAGAATGCATGTATCAAGTACTAAATGTGAATTAATTTAAAACCCACTGAATTCTAGCAATATGTGGGTTTTCATTTGTCTGGTAAAAAGACTAAATCAAACCATGTTGTAGGAATGTGGATACAGTTTTCTCCACATAAATATGTTCTTATATGACTTCTAATTCTAATTAAACTATAATCTACATCTCTCCTGTCATATTTGTCTAATGTTGTACATGTTAAAGTATTCCCACATCCTTTCCAAAAAATGTCTTATTTTTGTCTCCATTTCTCTTTAAACAATAAATCCAGTTGTTTTCAACATTAATCATCCAAGAGGACAAATAAACACTATTCGGCAATGCTCAAGGGTTTCTATCTAGGTTTCAACTCTAATTCTGCAGGGATTACAGCTTTTGCATGCACTCCTGTACATGCTTCTCCTATTCTTACCAGATCCCACGAGCATCAGGCCAATCTCTGGCCATCCCAGCTGCCGTAAGCAGAGGTGATACAGGTTTATCAAACAGGAAGTGCTCCTGATTGGCCAGTCAAGGGACACAGAAATAGTATGAACATAGGTAAGAATAACATAAGTAATCAACAACAGGACAGAAACCAGCCTCGTTTATCTGTATGTATGTACATACATAAGTAAGTACAATTGTGTACTGACATCAATAAGCTGCTGCTGCTCCCTCTCAGTCATCTCTCCTAGGCTGTAATATCGTCCAGAGAGGTCTCCCTTCAGGCCGGACAAAGCTGTTACAACCACACGCTCCACTTCACGGCGCTCAGAGCGTGAGCATGCAGGAGGAAGACTCAGTCCACGGATGCTGCGACCGGTACGCACACGAGATGACAGTACATAACGCTCATCAAACATTCCTGAGGTAATCTGAGAGGAGAAAACACTGGGTTAATGAATGTAGATAGTATTATATACAGTGATAAAAACAAGAAGGAGGTAAATCATGGACATAACCTTGGAAGCATCCAGGTCAGTGGGATGCTTCATTGTGCGGGGATCATAACCGTTGTGTCTGTCCTTGATAACAGGGTCAAAGAGCTCAGCAAACACCTGACAGAAAAAGAAAAGTTTAGCACTTTATTTTAACTTCTTTCTTTAACTTCTTTCTAACTGAAGACTTAAAGCTTTAGCTTGAATGAAACTCTAACCTCGTAGCTCTCCTCATCTCCAGCCACCATCCCCACAGTTTTGATGAAGGGGTGTCCAGGATTGTCTACCCCAGTCTGGATGCACTGGTCCAGAGTCCAGTCGTTGGGTGTTACCTTGTCCCTCAAGCGTGCATAAATGGTTGGGGTCAGGGCTACAGACATGCAGTTGCTGTGCTTTCTCAGGTCGGGGAAATCTGCACTGTAGAAAGTTAAAAGATCTAACTTGGATGTTTATAGTCTCATGGCATACTCTGCAAAATGACTGATATGTTGCTCCAGGTCATAGTAGGTTAAGACATGAATAGTCTAAAAAGAAAGAAAGAAAAAAAAGAAATCCTGTTACTTCAATTTGGGACTAAAGACACAAACATGTACATATGTACCTGGGGGGGTAGAGTCTCTTCCTCTCAGCAGCAGAGGTGCTGTCACTGAGGAGGTATCCAGAGGCCAGGGTGCCAGCTCCCATGGCCATTATTACTGCCGTGTTACGGCCAGAAATCATGCGGGTGAAAGAGTTTGCCATACTTTTCAGGTTCTGGTTATTACCTGCCAGAGGGTCAGAGGGCAAAGATTACTCTCCAAAGACATTATTTGTTAGATTAATAACCCCAGAAAAGTAAAATCACAATGTTCAGCTTGTTAGTGTTAGTGATGACCTGCTTCTCGGGAATGTCTTTGAGTTAAATTGAATAATAATATATTCATTCTACTAATGGTTGATTCTAACCTGATTTGAGTGTTAAAAATGTCAGGCTCGTCTTTGTGTTTATTTGCACAACTTTGTGGCACACTGAGGTACAAGGCTTAACTCAGTCTGAACTTTACCTACATCCTTTGAAAAGGTCACAGATGGCATTCAGAAGAAGCTGATAATTGGGAATTAGACTGTTAGACTAGACAGAGCACAAGCACGTAGAGGAAACAGACTGTATCTGCAGACTATTTGCTGAACAGCTTTATAAAAGACGGTGTTTTACAATTCAGAAATCTCTTAAGTGTATGACTATGTGGCAAGAAGAATAATTAATTGTGCTTTTTTGTATGGCAGTAATGAATACGTTCTGGAGGTAAAAGAAAAAAAAGGTCAAAATTAAGATCTGAGGGGAAACAAACTAAAGATGGTACATTTATTCCTATTTTTATGCTCTGAACTTTAACACCATACTTAAGTTTCCATGGCACGCATCTACTCAGGTACATACTTAGACAAAACTACTAATTGCATTAAGCTATCAAATGCTTAAGTAACAGATACACCTGCAGTCTGCATGAGGAGATTATTCTGGAACCAGAAGCACTCTGATTGGTCACCCTGAAAAAGTCACCAGCTCAGCTGATCAGATGATTTGTGATTGGGTGCTGAGGGAGGCGCTGCCATTTTAGCATATCTTTGATCCTTATAAGACCTGTCAGGTAATGTCAAAATTGACAGTTACACCAAGCACACGAAAAGACAGTTGTCACCCATTCTAGCTTCACACTTACTTTAATATCAAAACTACAACATGCAAATATATAAAGAAATGGACGTGATGTCGCTTTGCCTCTTCAACTATAACATCTGAATCTATGTATGGGTCAAAGTCATACCTCATATAATCATTGGTAGGTGAAGTGTCGGGTTAGAGTTGGACAAATCAAATCAATCAAATTTGATTTATAAAGCACTTTACAACAACCCAAGTTGATCAAAGTGCTGAACAGAGAGAGAAACAAGAATAAACTATACTTATACATTTTGTTATCAGTCCTAGCCAAAAAACAATCCTTCCTGAGGAAGTCAGCTGAGCTTACACAGGACAAGAGAGAAGAAAACAGAAATAGTGACTGGGCAGGTGGTGAGGAGGAGTCAACTACATACTGGATGACAGACTGAAAATAAAGTCTAAGTGGTGGATTTTTAACAATGTGGATGACTTGTTATGGGAAAATTGGGAAAAACCTCAAACTTTTGTTATAAATCCCCATAAGATCTGAGAAGAATGAACAAGACAACTGATGATGTTACATAAAGGTCGGAAGAGGATGAAGCAACAATGGACCCTTTAACCCTTTAGCATTCTACTGGGTCACAGGTGGGATGCTTAGGGCATTCCTGCAAGATTGCAGGAATGCCCGGGGGTTAAGGAGATTGTAAAAAGTGGGATTGGTGGGATTTTCATCACAGACTTGAAGATTACTAGACTGGGGAAAAGAAAAAGGAAAAGGCAGCTGCACCCTGCAACCTTGTTGAAATGCAGAAAGTGTTATCAGATGTGATTGATCCATTTTGAAACAAAATTAGGAAAGTTTCATTACAGGGCTTTGGTGCTGAAGACACACTTTTAGGTTTAATGAAGAGTAAAATGAAGAGAATAGTAGTTGACAGATCACTGGTACCTTTGAATAGCAGGTAGCTTAAGAGGCTCTTGTACAGCTGGTTACCATAAAAACTATAAAATGTGCTGGAAACGTTTCTACTAATGAGACATTACAACAAAATGCTTACCAGCTGATTGAAGACCGAGGTGTTATGTTGCATGCATAAAAGCTATGGTACAAAGCTGTTGCTATTTTAGGATTAAAATGTTTAATCCTAGACAGCTCCATAGGCAAATTCTTAGAATTATTATAATTGTAAATTAATCTGATGCATCCATATGAAGCAACAATATAAACTGGTGATGATTAAATAAAAGGAAGTCTGCACCTTCTTTCTAAGCAATAGTTCATTTCTTCAAGAGAAGTGTGTTTGCTCAACAGGCAGGAAACAGGGGAGGAAATCACTTCCAAAGTAAAAGATAAAATGTTTAGAATGTGACTTCATCACTCACCTCAGGGTAGCTGAAGAGTAGAGGCAGCAGAGGGCTGGTGAGTTTCCTGCAGATCAGTACAGAAAGGTTCGATCTGCAAACAAGGGCAGACTGAAGTACAGGGAGGAGATCAGAGGGAGATGGGGCCAGTAGCTCAGGATTAGCCTCGCACTGGTCAACAGACAGAAAATCCTCTTTTCTCTGTCAGTCATAATGTCTGTCTTCCTCTTCTCCTAACTCAGAATCCTGGGAACTTTTCCTATTTTAATGACAATATCCCCTAAGATGAATAGCATAATTTAAAAGTCCAGATCTCTGTTTTAGTCTGCCTAATCGTGTTCTGTTCTTTCTTTTTTGTGCAAAAGTTTAACTTTGAAAATATTCTGTTGAGTATATTTAGACTAAACACAATGATAGTCAGCATCAACTTTTCTGTGCACACAAATATTCAACCCTCCTCAGATTTGGTCAAATCCCTCAAAATACATCTGCATTTTGGTTGTAAAGCTCAATTTAAAGCCCAGTTCTATCATGAAGATTTCTAGAGCAGGGACAATCCTACTCATGATAATGCCATGCAAGTTTTTTTGTTATGGTAATTCATTGCATCTCTTCTCCTTCAGTGCAAATAACTTTCACTAAAACAATAGAGACATTTCTTTCACAGGAGTTGTGTAAGTTGATGTGCTATAAAATCATCACTGACAGACAAATGTTTGCATACTACCACTTCCACCCTCAGTCAGATTATCTGCACATAGATTTGATCCAACAGGAGCTCTGAATATATCAATAAAATGAAAACTTTCATTTTTGCCCAAAATATGCTCAAACTGGTACCACTGCTTGTCTTTTTCATTGGCTCTGTATCCATTTTGCCCATTTCCTGCATCAAATATAAATGATAAAATCTTATTTGTTTACCCTGTGCTTACTTAGACCAAATTCAGCAATGCTTGATTTTAATACTTAGGTTACTCTTAGATCGCTTGGATGGCAAGCTAAATATCATCAGTGAAAACAAACTAATGGGATTATTAAATGAATCATTCCTGATCCATATTTATAATTTTCTTCTTGCAAATTTACCTGAGAGGCGTTTGGCATCTATTAATTTTATCACTCTATTTATAGTATATTAGAAAACCTATGCATGAAATTGCATCAAGTTTAATATCTTATCCACCATTAAATGAGCAATGGCTGAGATGAAAGACAGGAACATACAGTTATTAGTCACACATTTATGCAAGCAATAATTTCTCTTATATAACCAAG
The DNA here is from genome assembly GCA_037177495.1 of Rhadinocentrus ornatus. NCBI lineage: Eukaryota > Metazoa > Chordata > Actinopteri > Atheriniformes > Melanotaeniidae > Rhadinocentrus > Rhadinocentrus ornatus. The sequence continues at coordinate 5,778,100 of JBAMHW010000012.1, forward strand.
GGATTTTATAAAATAAAATGCAGACATGGAGAGACGCGGTGCTGCAGCTAGATGTGAATCTCATTTAATTTTGACTAAGTGCATGTGTTGCACTGTATCAGCTTTGAACACTTGGCTTCTCATTTACTCATCAGCACAGTTCAGCTCTAGCATACTTCGACATCCTGAACAGGATAATAGAATATATGAATGGACGGATTTCAGATAGGATAAAAAAAAACAAAAAAAAAACAAGCAATATCATTAATGGCCACAAGGTTGCAGGATGACTGTAGCAAGGTAGTCTTCAGCTAAAAGAGACTACACGTGGAGAAAAGGTGAAAAGAGTCAGAAATATGAGCATTTATGTTGTGGTTTGTGAAGGATAGAACCAGCACAATAGTTAAGCAGTTCTTCCTGCGTGAACTGCCTCCTGCACAGCGAATCCATCATTTTTGCCCATGTGTACATTAATCAAAATCACCTGACTATTGACTATTGTTCTTTTTTAAGAAAATTAAATTGCTTTTTTGGACACTTATAGGTGCTTATCTTTATAATTTGGGATCCTTTCTGGAAAGGATAGCCTACTATAACTACTATCTTGCTTGGCTGAAGTACAAGCAGGGTGCTACTCATATTCTACGCCTCAACTTTAGAAATCATGCAGCCATGATAAGCAGTTCTAATATGTAATATTTGTAGTTCAGTTGCTCTGCAGTCTTACACTGTTGTATCCCTCATCTCCAAAGGCTTTTAAAGTTAACAGAATATGGATTTTTATTTTAAATATGACCTAGTAAACTCATAGCATACAGCTTAAATGTGACTCTACCATGAATTAATATCAAATCGTGGTATTTGATTTGGTTATAACTAGTATTGATAATAAAGAGGATGTTCCAGCTTTTCTAGGGACTCCCACAGTCAGTAATAGAGCTGGACGGCAGCAGAGGATTTTGTAACTGTAATTTTCTTTTTTGTTTAATACTGTTATTTGATCACACAAAAGAGTTTCTTTCCTTAAAACATGCACTGTTTTACTACTAATGTGAAGCCTGATGCAATTATTTTTTCTTTGTACATTTCAAAAACATGAAGTAGTAAATCATACTTTAGGCTTCACAGCATGTAGCCACAAGGGCTCTAAAAAGTGCTTTACAAAGACAGCCGTTGCTAGAGGAAGTTAATGTTCCTTGGCATCAGTGATGTTGATAAAATTATTTCAAATATGCAAACACATAAGGCATGTTGTATTTATTTCCCCTGCATCCACAAGTGAAAAAATGCAAACAGAGAAATTGACAGAAAGAAATACACACAAATAATATCACATACAAACATAGCATCCTGTATTCTCAAACTTGTTTGTTAAACGGAACTAGACACAGTGCAAATGACAATTTTTTTTTGTTTGTTTGTTTTTTGTTTTCTCTTTTTTTTTTACATTTCCTCTGATCAATCTGGAATACTTTTTTTCTTTTTCTCTTTTAATGTGGAACGTTTCAACACACTACTTCAGAACAACAGGCCGTTTTGTAGATGACGTAGCCTTGAGGCTACACTTGACATGTGAGATACACTAAGAGACGAACATGCCAGATTTAATGGACAAAATATTGTTTTTTATACCTTTTCCCAATAGCTACAGAGACAATATTAATATAGAGAAGCATAGGAAGAAGGTACAAGGAGTATCAAGTCAGACATGCACAGCATGCAGCTGTTGTGTGCATGCAACTATATTTATCATATAATCAATATGGAAAACATAAGTGTGATCATTCAAATGCTACATTTTTAACCTTCAAAAGGCATCTTTAAAAAAAAAAAACTAAATAGTTTTTTGTTCAGGGATTTGGGATGCAAAACTTTAACATGAATGCAAAAAAGTCAAAAAAGGAAAACAATAAAGTTAATATTCACAGCATAGCAATTTCATTATCATAGTGTGGAATTTTTATATACAGAAATAACTTAATTACAGTCTGACATCACAAAGAAATAGCATGGTAAACAATGATCATACTGTCAACAAAGCAAAGCTACTTCTCCAAGAGTGCAAAAACTGTCCAATTCTAAATTATAGTCAGGTTCCAGTTCCACACTACAGCCTGACCACACACATTAGTACAGCTGACAGTTTATAAAAGCCCAAACAAACAGACTGCACAAAAATGCTGCAAAAGCACTGGATTAAAAGAGGTTATGACAATGTTTAAACAGTAGAGGGCGAGATTTGCCTATGATCCAATTTTGCAATTACACTTACATGCTACACTACCACTATGTTTATGTGACCTATCTTATGGGGGGGAGTACAATTATGGGCTATTTAGAAATTATTTTAGAGGCATTATAGGAATCATATAAAGCTCTATTTTGGAAAAATGTCACTTTGGGGAAATTGATCTACACTATTGGAAGGCACTGGTAAAACTTTAGTTTTGTGTCATTTATGTGGACATTGTTGTTTTATAAAAATAGCATTCTGGTTGTATGAGAAGTATTTAAAGACTCCGTAAAAAATAAATACAGTAATTAATGTTTTATTAGGGGGAATCATAAAAATCTATCTCAATATATTAAGTTTTGATTTACTCTTTTGTGTTTTTCCGTAATATATTTGAAGTTTTAAAGGCATTTTGCCATTCCCAGCCCATTGAGGATGCATAGTCGCTTAGAGTCACCCTGGTTAGTAAGTGAAGCATGCTAAGCTGAAGGTCAGGGGTCAGCTTAAAGGCTATTCAGACAGTTGCATCCTGAGCTGAAATCATGCAGGATTTATGCAGTGACCATCATGAAAGAAAGCATTTTAGGGATCTTGCTCCAGGACATGGCACAGAAATGCACAGGCAACAGAATACACACAACAGCACAGAGACACAAGCTCAAACATCTGTCTGCCACACTACCTGTATATGCTACATCTCTGTTACATGCACAGTATTTTATCATCTCACTCCATGCTGTCTACCCTTCCTGCACTCTCAGACTTTCTGAGGATGTGTGATGTCATGTTCACCACACTCTGGACTGAGGCATTATGAGTACAAACATCAGCATGTATTTTCTTCAGTGCCTAATGCAATGAAACCAACATGTTTTCATCTAGCCTCATCAAGACAGTCAATACAACACCTTACAATACTTGTTCCCTTCTTATGCCAAATCAGTCACTTGTAAAACTCACTTCTTCATGTGGATATCTCTCACTTCATTCAATATTTCTTTCTATTTCCATGTCTTTCTCGAAGCTTCTCTTCATTTTTCCATTCACAATTTCCCTTTTAACTGATGAGACTACATAGTTGTGTCACCCTAAGGGGAGGGTCCAGGATTGGCAGGCCTCCATAAGCTGCTCACGGCTATAACTCAGGCAGGCAGCCTGGGCTCAATCTTCAACGAGAGATCATAGAGCGTGTCCTCGTCCATTGTTAGAGTCTTATCCAGAAGGTACTGAGTCACCTGGACAGAAAACATAAAATACGGAATAGATGTTGCAAGTTGCCCACTGAAAGCCTACATTTACAGCTACAACTTGACCTGAATTACATCATTTTGAAAGAATATTTGCCTTTTTGTAACTGTTAATATTTGCAAGGGTTGCATTGATGTTATAGAGATTTTTTAAAGAAACAACTTCCTGTTGATTTAAGATGGCTTCTGCAAGGACATTTCAAATGACCTAACACTGTGAGCCATCTCACATAAGAATACTTCTTCAATATAGTCCCCATATTTTTAAACCTTGTCAAACTCACTTAATAAAATATATTTATATTTTTCTATGTGTAATAAAAATAAGTACTGTATGTGTATAGTATTAATGTTCTGGCCTTGTGTCTATGTTTA
>JBAMHW010000012.1:5804881-5818613 GCA_037177495.1 Rhadinocentrus ornatus
TCTTTCTTTCTTTCTTTCTTTCTTTCTTTCTTTCTTTCTTTCTTTCTTTCTTTTTTTCTTTCTTTCTTTCTTTCTTTTTTTTTTTTTTATTTTTTACAGTCAGATAAATACTTCTACACAGACACACCTACCTGTTGAGGAAGATGCTGCTCACATCATCGTGGCTAATGGGGGGTTTCTTGGAGCTGGCAGCCATCCTCAGAGGTCTGAGGAAACAGTTGACCAGGATATAGAGCTGATGGACGTACCTGTCATCACAGACACACACATGCAAACAGAAAAACACAATGTACCAGCTGGAATAACACATGGAAAAACAATAATGAAGGCAAAATCAATTTTTAAGTTCTTTTAATAATGCAATATTAGAAGATACAATTTCCAAAAGTTTCTGATTTAAAAAAAACGCAATACAAATGCAGTCCATTTACCAGTGTATTCATACGAAAACACTAATAAAGTTTTTGGTTCTAAACCTTCTGGTTCTGCTGTTTTATTGATCTTTTGCATTTTTTTTATCTTAATTTTGTTTTACAAATACAAATCTAGATGCCATTTATGCAACTGTAATTCGTGCTCATTGTTAATAATCACAGCTTAAAGCGAGATTTATTCTTGTGTGGCGTCTTCAGACGCTAGGGCCGGCGTAGCTAACGCTCATGAATTGTCCTCTCACACTTGAGCGTAGGGTAGCTGCGTCGTGTTGCAGTTTCTCTTCTGCGGTTTCGCACAAAGTAACTGACCTTATGCAGAGGTCGCGTGAGTATAAATCCAGTTTAACTTGTTGAAAATCAGCAGGAGTGGTGGATGATCTTAATTACATTGATTACTCCTTCAGCAAATTTGACTGATTTATATCTATTTAATTAAATCTTACAAAAACTAAATTACGTCTACACAGCTACCAAATCATGGTGCTTCATCAAAAATACAAAAAAAAATCATTTGGATCTAATATTTCCATAGTGAGATAACAACGCTGCCATGACACTTTGCTACAATGTGCATTGCTGCTCTGGGCAATATGTATTTACATACTCTGTCTCTGCCTCCACCATGTTGAAGACAATCTGGTTCCTCTTCCTCATGCTCTCAGCATGAGGAGAGCAAATGTAGTCCTGTACAATGATCTTCCACTTCCTGCGACAGAGCCAGCCTCGCATGAAACTTTGCACCTGTGGTAACAAAGTTAAGAAAGTTGAGAAGTTGAATGACAGACGCACAAAAATATTGTTTGTACGGAAGCCAAAACATTTACTATTAGCAGTAAATAAAATATCATCATGACTTATTTACCTTTTTTATCTTTTTGATATCAGGATCTTCGTTTTCATGGTGAACATGATAAGGCCTCATCCGCTCCTTAGTTTTGTTCAGAGCTACGATCTTTTAAGAAAGGACAGAAAATATAATTTCAAATATGGAAAAAAGTGTCACTTTAAACCAGTCCAGTCTACCAGCTACTACCCTGCAACTTTTAGAGGCATCTCTTCTCAAAACATCTGAATCAAATGGCTTTATCACACAGCCTTTATCTATCTTCTCTTTATCATTAGTATGGAATTTTCTTTTATATTTTACATATATTGTCACTAGAATAAAAACCGAGTACAGCGCTCACTCACAAAACAACTAAAGGCAGCTTTCCTGAAATGAGTCAAGCAGAGATTCACCGGTCACAGAAACAACAGCTTTTGTTTTTGTCTTACAGGTAAAAACTTGGGTTTTCTTTTATCAGTATGGAAAAAGGCTTTTTTATAATTGGATATTTGAAAAAATAAAAAAATAAAATAATTACAAGCTGTAATTATGATTGAAAGGTAACAAAACGTGCTTTATAACTTTTTCATTATATTGGCTGTACAGTTAATTCATAGATTTAGATACAAAAAAAAAGATCATAACTGCTCATCATTTCATTAATGTGATCAAAATGTGAAGATATCTGTTAGGTATTAGTAAACGCCAAAATAAGCCTGTTTTTCCAAGGCAGAAATACAGTGGTGTCCAACTAGTTTCAACCTTAGATCCCAAATTCATATATTGTTTATATGTTTTAGTCTGTGGTTGTATTTTTGACTATAGGGATTTCTGTTATTGTAAATACTATAATGTTTTTTCACAATTGTTTTTTTAATTGCTCGTGTAATAGCAAAATTCTGGACAGTACCAGACAGTTCAAATACTGGAATATATATGTGAATAAAATTAATATAAGCAAGAAAAATATGATCTAACAAAACAAATAAGAACATCCTACCCCAACTTCCTGCCTCAGTATTGAATATGTGATATTCATTCAGAGTGCATGTGTTCAGTGAATTAGTAGTGTGTTGATAATAATCAGACTTCCTCATTAACTAACTGCTGCCTTCATTCAGAAAGAGAGAGAAGGGGGAGGGTGGCTCTCTGGCTGAGGGTAAGCAAATTAAGGCTTTCATAACATTGTGAGGCACAAACAGCATAATGCTGCCATGTTCTAAAAGGATCGATGGGAAGGGTTGTATCTGTTTAATGATGTCAGGTTTAATGACATTTTTAGAGCCTTGTGCCAAAGACAGAGTCATTAATGAAAACTGAGGGAAGCCAACAATAGCGATAACTAATTTCAAATATCTCTTCAGGGATAAAATTAACAAATCAGAGGTTCAGACAAATTTCTAGTACAGTGTTTCTTTAACCTGTTGATTTTGGTGTGTCTTTTCACTGAAAGTGTAAAGCATGGAATATGAAGCCAAGCCACTTCTTCATCTTAATTTTTCCCTTCACTATCATGCAAATGAAAACATGGGGGGGGGCAGTCTGCCAAGAGCTGACAGTTACAGTGGCTAGTTGATTTATTTATTTATAAACATGTAGCAATACACACACAACAAACAAACACAAGCATGTTTTAATGAGATGGATCACCAACTGTGCACCAGTTCTGAAAGTCTAATCCTTTTTTCATGAGCAGCTCCATTACACATGTAGATGTTTCCTCATGTAAAATTACTTTCGTTAGCATTTTCATTAACAGCTAGGCTCCCTGCATCCTTCCAATGAGATATTATACCACCATGCAAAAAAATATCTACCACACTTGTTGCTCTGTGGGAGAATTACAACAACAAGCATGTTGTTCCTTCCCATAGAACAAAATTGCATTTGCAAACTAAGAATTTACACAAGCGATTATTGATTCAAATGAGACAGAATCGGAAACAACAGAGGAGGTGTGATTCATTGAGACATTAACAGCTGCCCTATTGAGCAAATAGCATCCCCTGAGGAAAACTGGTGTTCAGACCAGGATTCAGTTACAATCAAGTCATTGTACATTAAGAATAACTTTGTAGCACCCTCTGGTCATTTCTGAGTGCATGTCAGTACAGGGTGTATGTGGCAAATTCTGCTGAGTCATTTAAATAATTCTTAATTTTTTTTTATCCTATGTAATTTAGTTCAGTTGATAGAGCTCACTTTACGTAATTTGAGCTCTGTTCCAAAAGAATAGTTTCCAAAAATAGAGAAACAGAGCTGCATTCAATTTCCTATGTAGTGGGGGTTGAGTAATAATGCCTGGACACTGTATAAGTTTAAATTCACTCAAATCAATTACTGCAAAAATTATTAAATTAAGTGTTAATTGAGCAATCACTTCAACCAGTAATGAGTGTGTTTTATATCAAACCAACATTTATCAGAATTATAAATTATCCCATTATCACTAGAAAATGGTGTTAAAAAATATGCAAGCCTGGCTTCTGTACAAGCTCTGTGAACTATATATGTCATAAACATTACTAGGCCTCTGTTCAGCCTTTCAGCTCACTGAAGTCCGGAGTCCAAGTAGTGTTTCTTATGTATTGTTTGCTTCAGAAAAACAGTGCTGTTGATCTAATTTGTGGAAACTTTACTGTTTGTCTAAATATGAACAAATGAAGAGTAATTATTTCTAATTAACACTGTTGTTAGGCTCTGCTGAGTTTTACGGTGCAGCGCTGGCAGCAGAGAAATGTGTCACGTTCGATAAGCATGGTTGTTTGTGAGTAGGCTGATGGGCTGTCTTTATTGAACGCTGGGCCTCCTCCTACACTGAGGGTTGACTGAGTACTGTTCACACCCACTTCTTCACAGCCATAAACACAGCCCTGAGAAATCCCACACACAATGCATACAAATAGGTATGCAAGTATATATAGGTATATACATATGCTTCTTCATGTGATTCATGGCAGGAGCGTAATCACAGGGCTGTGTGGGCAGGCTGTTGAGTGACTGAATATAGAAGTCTGAAAAAAATAAAAAAATAAATAAATCAAGACAAAAATACAGGTTTATGGAAACTTTTATTGTTATATTTAGTTGGGGTTTTTTTTGCACTAAGACAACCATTGTGGAAGACCATGATCTTTGTGTATTTGCTGTCTTTTTGCGCCATATAAGCTTTTTGGGTGTCAGTTATCAAAATATATTATTATTTTTCTATAACAGTGTAATTATTTTCTAACATGTTAATGTTTCCCTCTTTTCTCTGATCTTTTTTTTCTAATCGTAAGAAATTGGAATCCAGTGTAAAAAAGGCTGAACATTGCTGAAGCAATATTTACCAAATTGATTGTGATGGATATGTGTGATTTACCTCAGACTTGAGCCTCTCAATTTCAGTGTTCTGGTCCTCCAGCTGAGTGCGAAGCTGATTGGAAGCCACCTTCTCAGTCTCCACAATTTGTAAAAGGTGGATGTATTTCTGCCTCAGTACCTCTCGTTCAATGATAATGTCAGAATAACTAAGAAAAAAAAAGAAGCAAAAAAAAGCAAATAAGCACAAACATGAGCATAAATTAGACATGCAAACCATTTCACAATTCCAGAAATATGGAAATAGTTAGTAGTCCCAACCAGAGCTATTACAGTTTGATGCTGCATTAAATAGAAAAGTGATGGATTAAAAGAAAAAAATAACCACGTCATATAATAACATAAATTAGCTTCTCAAACAGACACTTTAAGCTGGTGCTAACAGCAAGTCAATTGTATTAGATTTTTATCTTGGGGTTAACCTCACAACAAACATACATTAAACAAGTGTACTGCTTTCATCTCTTTTATCTACTTTCACCCTTGACAAAAACTGCACACATGAATGTATAAAAGAGACCCTACAATTGTTGCACTTCTGCCTCCATCCACCTTTTATGAACAGTGCATGGCTTGATCCAAACATGCTGCGAATGCATGCTGTGTCATGCTGAGTAAAATGTGTGCATTTTCCATCAAACCTTGGAAATAAGAAAGAATGCAAGCTGGCTTTAATACAGAACTGATATGAACTGAGAAAAAACAGCTTTGCTGTAAATTAGACGTTAAGCATTAACAGACAATAACGTGCACTGTCACCCTAAAGTAAATGATTACCCTGCAATTAGAGGCAATGGTGTTTCCTTTTTATGCAAAGGAACAGGGAAGCATAACTTATGGCTAACTACTTGGTCTTTTTGGAAATACCCTTTATATAACATGCTTGGTATACCTTGCCTGTTGGATGGCCTCCACCCATTCGTCGCATTCGCTTTCCTCCTCTGTACGTAATTCTAGAGGTTTTTGTCCATCATGACCAAACACAATGAGGAAGTAGTGCTGAAAGGACAGATAAAGAGAAAAAAGTTGTTCGTAAATGTGACTCTGAGACCAAACACTGATATTCTACAAGTCATACTTTACAACAAAAAATGTTTTGGTTTGCTACCCTGCTCAGATTTGATATGAACACTAAGCAATTTGCTTTCCAGGCTCTGTTTCTCCTCAGATTCATTCCATATATGAATCATATGAAGCAGGCAGGTTGCAAAGACAGAGAGGGAGACAAGATGAGTGAAAGCTGGTGGCTTAACACAGTCATTTGCTCTCTGAAATAAAACATCAAGACTTGTCTGCGCCTCCCTTCTCCACCAGCCTATTATCAACTTTAAGTAGCCGGTTCTGTGTTACCCTTGTCCCCCTCTATCACATTTCCGTCAGTCTCTTTTATCATTCTGATGAATCTCCCTATGAATCTGCCCTTAAAATACTTTCACACACAGAAACATGTCAACACACGTCAGTGAAAAGAGACCCACACCTAAAGCAGAGCATGCACACAGGACACAGTATGTGCATTGAAAGAGGCTATAATTCAAATGGTTATGTCCTGGGGCACTGGGTTACCAGAAGAGATGCTATTCTTAGTCAAGGAAAACAGAGAAGACTGAACTCTGCATGGACTTTCTGTCCTCCTTGTCTCTTCTTTTTATACACCCAGCTATTTCCCTCTCCCCCTTTGCACTTCACCTATTATCCCACTCCACCTCCACTGCCCCGCTCAACCAGCATCCTCCCTTCTCTTGTCGTTGAAACCCACTCCTCCTCCTCTTCCACATCCCTTCATACTTTCATCTCTTTGTATCTCTCTCAGTAAGAATTCAGTGAACCAAATGCAGTCCAGAGGAGAGACGTTTGCGCCTCAGGAGGATGGATAGGCTTTAGTGCCTGCAGTGGGAATGGGCTAGGGGACAGATTATTGGAACATACACTCAGAGACCCTCCTCCATCTCCATCCTGCTATTCCTGCTTTTTATCTATCTGTCATTTTGATTCATGCTTTGGTTGTATTTTATTACTACATCAACAACAATCTGAGCTCTAACAGTCTTTGACATGAGGAGAAGTAGACAGGGAAGAGGGAGCTGTTACATAATATTTCTTAACTGAGTACATATTTCTAAATTGTGTTACCACCTAACAAGATAACATTTCCATGGCAACACAACATCTGATGCTTCAGCTGCATTTTTTGCACTTGCATTTTCTGCTTTTTAGTGCTGCCTCTATTCATTTGATGCTTTTAATGATCCATCCCACAAATTTAAACAAGAGAAGACTAGACTTTCAAATAGAATGATAACATTTTACTGATGCAGATTTAAAAGCTCTAGATGCATAATCTGAGCCTCCACATTTAGATTTACATATTTTATCTACATTGGGTTGCTTTTCCAATCTTAGCAAAGTAAACATGCATACATTTCCACATCTCGTTAGTATTAAATTACCCTGATTCTTTAATCACACAAACACCCTTTAAATTGACAGCATGGAGAATTCTAATTTCATACACTCAATTTTGGAACCAAACCGTTTATTTTTTTTAAGTGACAGTACTGACAGCAATTTTATAAAACCAACAATCCTTAATAAATAAATAAATAATGTTTTTTTTCACAAAATATTTTGAGGAAAATATTTTTAAATATTAGAGGCAAAAGTAAACGCTATGAATGCAGGAAAAATATATTTAGTTAGCAATACTCACTTAAATGCCATAAAATATTAAAGTAGTTTGTTCTATGAATAATTTACTGATTTCAAGTTCCCGTATTCCTTGTATCATTCATGCACACATGGATGCACATGCAGGTGAATGACTGATTGGATGTTTGGGAGAGACATTGAATCAAACTTGCCAAGGCAGCAATACACTGCTAGATTGTTATGGATTGCTATATTATCATACAATCTGAAAAAGTCTGGGTGTTTAAAGATTTCAGTTAGCAGTTAAACAGAGTTATTTAAAGTGGTTCCCTGCTTACATCTGGACTAAAGATGTTAGAAACAGAACACACACACACACATTTTATTGCCTAGTTTGGATCAGAACTTTACAAGCAGACTGCCTCTCTATGCAGATGATTGGCCAGCCATTTATTCAGAAACCAGCTACAACTGAGTCCATCCCATTGCAAAACTTCACTTTTATTTTTATTTATGTAGTTCCAATTAACAGCAAAACAAAAAAAGAAAAAGAAAGAAAAAGAAGAAAATATATCTAAAAGAACCGTTTACACACAGAGAAACCCAACAGATTTCCTTTGGCCAAGTGCTTGCTGACAAAAGCAAAAATAAATTAAAGAAAAACGTTTTGACTTTAAACCTTTGGCAAAACTAGATTCTTGGAGGGTGGGCTTGTGCCTTTACTGGTTAATATGAGGAGACAGAAAGAAAAAGACAGCACAGCTTCTTTCTGGCTTGCACCAACCATAATGAGCACTGCAAGCACAAAACTTTAGAAACAACACACAAAATACTGAAAAATGTAAAGGGGTCAAAGTATGTTTAGAAGCGTTCATAAGGATGGAAAAAATCATTAAAAGGATTCAATGATTTGATGAGAAGTACTTAATGTAAAAAGAGCCTTCTTTTCCACAGAACTTGATACCTTTAAGCACAAACATAAAGCTTTTATATTGTACACAGTATATACAGATAAAGTTTTCATGCATCGCATTTCTCTTTCAAAAATATGTTGCGACCCTTTGCCCTAAATTCCTTTTGGAACATGAAAGACCAGTCCTCCCATTTATACTTGCTACATTAACACGTGTCACAGTTGTTAGCTTGTATGTCTCAATAATTAATGACTATTTGGACTTATCTTGTTATATCCTACTTTTACATTTATATTCTAAAATTCTACACACTCTTTACAGCAGAAATGCCCCAACTGCCCCCAGGCAATCATAAAAGTTTAATGTTATTGCACCCCTTACAGAAGATTCTGCATCATGGAGCCTCCAAAGCGTTGCAGTGTCAAGGCTGTAACACTGAACCGTATCCTTATTAACTGAACTGAGTTTTTGTTAATGGCGGAGAATTACAGTAGTTGCTTCTGCAGAGGCTGTAAACAGTAAGAATGCTAAGCACCTCTGGAAAGCTACATCCAGAAACGCTCTTCTAATAATACTAAATATTTAAAAGCAGAGATGACATAATGACTGTTGGGGTCCACTGACTATTTTAGACTATAATAGCCACTAATGATGCAACACCACCGTCTGCTTTGGTAGCTCCACTGATTACTGACTAAACTGTGCAGTACAGGACCACAGATGGACCTTGTTGTGCTGACTGAATCTCACTCTCTGCCTCTAAAAGCAACAGGCATTTTGCTGCTTTGATGTTATTGACTTCAATACAAAGCGGCATGAAAGCTGAGCCAGTGTTAAAAGATATTATCCAAATTGAGCCTAAATGGAAATACGTTTAGAAAACAATAAGCTGACAGTCACAAAGACCACTGGGTTCTTGGACCTGCAGATATGTACATTTTATTGACCATTTGTGTATGTATTTGCATGTATTTTACATTATATTTAAGAGCCTGTACAGTATTTAAAGACATAAAAAGGCTCAGACACTACATGCTCTAATCCTGTATGTATTATTCTACTAAGGTGGTGTTTTTAAAATAGCATTTCATCACTCCATTGCACAAAATACACACAATTTCTCTAAACGGTAAGTGAATATTGGATGAAGCTATGTTGGAAATTACCTGATAACATTTGACCAATGATGGTGAAGTCCCGGCAGAATACTTTACGTGCTAGGAGGTCTTAGCAAGTTGTTGCTGTCCTGTTGGGTGTGACAAATAAAGTGTACTGAAATGTGAAGAGGAACTAGTCCATGCTAAGGCTGAAAAGTAAAGAGCAAAATCTTAAACTTTCTGTTTAAAGTTTAGAAGTTTGATGTTTGTCGTTAGTGGTTCAACATTGTTGTGACACTGTAAGTAACATCTGTATGACCTTATAATGGTTACTTTAATAAAACTAATGACATACTGAAAGATGGCATCCTGAGAGTGCCATCCTCTGCCAAGTCCAATGACCATCCACCACATTTCCATCAAGTCTGTGAGCATTTAACTAAAGATCTTGCTGAAAAACAGAAAGATGGCACCAACAATATAAAGACAAATTAATCACTTAAACAAATATGGATTAAAGGGAATCTAGGAATTCAGTTGAGCCACTTGCCTGTCACTTGTCTACTTTCTTTTCTCAGAGTCAGAACTAAACATGGGGATGCAGCAATCTGTTTTTATACCCCACACATGTGGAACAAACTCCCAGAAAACTGCAGGTCTGCTGAAACTCTCATCTGTTTAGAATCACTGTTAAAAATGTTCTTTTTGCCACTGCAGTTCATCAAAACAGCTGTCAATTCTACACACTCAAACTTAAATTTCTTGCATTTATCTTATTCTATTTGAGCTTTTTTTGCTTTATTTAATTCTTTTTAAGGTTTGTTTTTTTAATGCTTCCTCTGCACCCCACCATAATGATTTTAATGCTTTAATGCTGTTTGTAAATCACTTTGAATTCTCTTGTATAGGAAATGTACTATACAAATAAATGTGCCTTAACTTGCCCCGAGAAACCAAATCAACACATAGTTTTTCTGTGTGGCTACCTTCATCACTTAGTGAAATATTCCTCGCGTTCATGACATTGCTGAGTAACTAATAGTTTGATTTGTATAAAACAATGTGAGTCATATGGTGTGGTCTTCATAGGCACCAAACCTTTCTCCAGCTATACACCAATGGAAGATTATGAACCAATTTAGAAGGCAACAACCTTTTCCACCATCATCAAAGTATCGAATTTAGGAGAAAGTTTTGTATGAATAAAGTTATAGTTTAGCTCCACATGATTGTATCAAGTTGCATTGAGGCTGTTCTGGAGGCTCAGTACCTTACTACCACAGTACACAGTATGTGTTTTCCTTTAGTCTAAACCGCAGCTGAATGAATGTAATCCAATATCTAACGAAATAGACTGAAAAGAGAGTCATATTTCCAAATCTGCTGTATGCTCAACAACAATGTTTTGGGCAAAGCAACAGATATGGCAGGAAAACAAAATCAAAATCCAGCTAAATAGTTTGCAATGTGTTCTAAAATCCAAATGACTCAGATTGAGCTTGTGAATTCTATCTCTCTTTCCTTGTTTTTTTTTTTCAAACAAATCAACATCTACATTAATTACAAAATTAGCAAATAGTTAAAATTAGTTAAAATGTTCTGTCTAGTGTGAGGTTTTAATTTGTCTGTTTTGTAAGAATATTCAAGGAGCATCCACTATGGCTGACTTAACTTCATTTAAATTGAACTAATAAAATAGCACATCTTGCCTGATAGCAGCTGGGATGAACTTCAGACACCCCATGACCCAGTATTAGAATAAAATGGTATAGGTGACATGGCGACGATGGGCAGATGATTAAGTTAATAACAAGAATTTAGGAAAGACACTTAGTGGTAGAAGTGAAAACTATTAGGCAAATGTGTGTGAAAATTAATCAGCTCCAATGTGTCAGTGAATTTGATGAAAGTCAAACAAAATAAAAATAAGATACACAGTTTATAAATGGAAGACTTCAGGATAACATCAGGTTTTTGTCTCTTTCTGTGGATTCAAAGGCATTGATAAAATCCTGAAACACAAATTCATTATCAAGCCGAAACAACAAAGTGTGACGTGTTGACACCTTTTCACCGCCACAGGAAAGAAGGGGCCACTCTGAAGTCTTGCAGGGTGATAATCAACTTTGCAGAGAAATGCAACAGAGAGGACAACATATCTTTGTATAAGACTACTAAAAAAAAATTATTCTGGATTTTCTGTGTGTGTTCTTGGGGTAGGGTTGGATTATATCCACCATGTGTGCTTCCTTTTAAAGAAAAAGGAGAAAACAAATTACAAAAGAGGCACACGCTGTGATCATGAGTGATTGTTAACAGATAATCTCAAACCACCTGTTGTTGGCAGATCTTATAGTGCAACACAAATCCTCTCAAATGGAAATTTAAGGAATTTCTGGCTCTATAATCACAATAAACATCAATAATAACTCAAGTTTGATGAGACTCCAAAGAATGGATGAGAATATTGGACTTGAAAAAGCCAAAGTACAAAAAGAGGCACTGGGTGATTTTAGATATTACTGACAGATTGCTAATGGTAATACAATGATGTATACTAAGTACTCATAATGACCTGTACACAACCAGTTTATAAATCCCATGTTATGCAATAAAGAAATAATAACTCTTTATAAGGGCTGATTCTGTCAGCGAAAGCATGAGAGTCATTATTGAGAAGTTTTACAGAGATATATAGAAGTGATTTGGGTTCACTGTTTCCACAAATTGATCTTCGGGATAAGACTCACAATCTGTATCTCTTCTTTTCATGTTCCTCTCATTTTTCAGTTCTTGTTGTGCTCCCACAGGGGCAATCGTGGGCTGAATGAAGCCTCATAAAATGCTCCAAGGACAAGAGCAAAATAAACAAATTGGAATAAAAAACCTTGCACACTCAGTAATACATGTTTTAACTTACTTGCAGCACTGTCATCCATTATACTTGCCATTATACTTAATTAACACATTATATCTTGTTTACAACAACAGGGTGATATAGTGATTATTGTAGCATTGTCAATTTGCCATTAAGGAAATTCTTGATTTGAACATTACTTGGAGCAATAATGTCTGGAGTTTGCATGTTTTTCCTTGTCTGTATGGGTTTTATCAGAATGCTCAGCTTACTCCCAAAATCCAAAGACATTCATTTTAGATTAACTGGTGATTTTGAATTGATTGCTGGTATGACATTGTCCATGGTTATCTTACTCTCTGTGACAGAGACTGCCAGTGCAAGATATATTCCAGTTTCACCTGGGATATACTCCAGCCCCTCAACTCAACAATGAGTATGGAGGGATTAATATTTACTACTGCAAAGGAAAAAGGAAATAAGAAAAAAGACATTTTAAAAAAAGTGCTACAGTTTTCCCGGAGCCCTCTCTGGTTGCCATGCAACCATATGGTGAAGAGTCCAGAAATAGTCTCACACATACTGGAAAAAACATCTAAAAGACTCAATTGAAATTTCAATATTGAAAAACATTTTAAAAGCCTGTTTGGATTGGAATCACTCGTTCGGTCATAGTTTAAACACAAGACAGTATTGACTAGTGTGAAGATTTGGTAGTTGACCAAAACTAAGTAGAAAAGAATATAATTAAATGTGCTTCTTCTCCTAAAAAAAACTGCAGTCTTGTGGTATTGCAAAGAAAATGCTAAACATTACTCAACAGAAGCAGCAGTGGTTATAGAGCCATTGAATTCAGCTAATGATACCAGTTAATGTAAAAATGCAGCATTCTGCTGTTTTTTTATTGCCCCTATGCTCTTTTCTTCCTCCAATACACTTTATTAGTCTGAGGTCTTCTCTTACACACAGATGTACAATCCCCATCCCAGAATAGTTAAGATTATGTGTACAATGTAAATTAAACCAAAAGCAATTATTTGCTAAATTATTAGCCACTTTTCTTCCCCACAAACAAACATTTAATATTGAAAATGAGAGGTTTTCAAAAATTTTAAAACAAATGTCAGCTTATCTTGAATTTTATAGGAAAAAAACATTTTATAAATTTAGTAAAAGGTCATGTTTGCCATTATGTAGCATCCAACAGTCGGTAAATGTTTGCAGACTCTGATGTAGGAGTCCAGCTTCTCAACAGCTCTCGATCTTGTCATTTTTTTCTATCATGGTGTGCCACATGTTTTCAGTAAGTGAGAGATCTGGACTGCAGCAGCCCCCTGACTCCAGCCAGATGGTCCCTTTCCTATTTTAGTTCAGAGGATGCAACATGCATGATTTTCAGAGATAATTTCAAATTTCTGTTTGTCTGACCAAACAGTTTTCCAAGGCAAGGGCAAGGCAGTTTCTATAGCACATTTCATGTCCAGGACAATTCAAAGTGCTTTACATTTAAAAATTAGCATTACAGATATTAAGAAATAGTAAAAGGCAGCAACAAACAGCAAGAATCACAATAAAATCATAAATTACATTAA